>CAUYQU010024493.1:0-30883 GCA_963574635.1 Cheracebus regulus | reverse complement strand
CAGAGAATACTATAAACACCTCTACACAAATAAACTAGAAAATCTAGAAGAAATGGATAAATTCCTGGACACATACACCCTCCCAAGACTAAACCAGGAAGAAGTAGAATTCCTGAATAGACCAATAACAAGTTCTGAAATCGAGGCAGTAATTAATAGCTTACCAACCAAAAGAAAAGCCCCGGACCAGATGGATTCGCAGCCAAATTCTGCCAGAGGTACAAAGAGGAGCCGTTACCATCCTTCTGAAACTATCCCAAACAACAGAAAAAGAGGGACTCCTCCCTAACTCATTTTATGAGGCCAGCATCATCCTGATACCAAAACTTGGCGGAGACACAACAAAAAAAGAAAACTTCAAGCTGATATCCTGGATGAACATGAATGTGAAAATCCTCAATAAAATACTGGCAAACTGAATCCAGCAACACATCAAAAAGCTTATCCAAGACGATGAAGTAGACTTTATCCCTGGGATGCAAGGCTGGTTCAACATACACAGCTCAACCAACGTAATCAATCACATAAACAGAACCAAAAGCAAAACCCACATGGTTATCTCAATAGATGAAGAAAACACCTTCAACAAAATCCAACAGCCTTTCATGCTAAAAACTTTCAATAAACAAGGTATTGATGGAGCATATCTCAAAATAAGAAGAGCTATTTATGACAAATTCACAGCCAATATCATACTGAATGGGCAAAAGCTGGAAGCATTCCCTTTGAAAACCGGCATAAGACAAGGGTGCCCTCTCTCACCACTCCTATTCAACATAGCATTGCAAGTTCTGGCCAGGGCAATCAGAGAGAAAGAAACAAAGGGTATTCAAATAAGAAGGGAGGAAGTCAAATTGTCTCTGTTTGCAGATGACATGATTCTATATTTAGAAAACCCTATCCTCTCAGCCCAAAATCTCCTTAAGCTGATAAGCAACTTCAGTAGTCTCAGGATACAAAAATCAACATGCAAAAATCATAAGCATTCGTATACACCAGCAATAGGTAAGCAGAGAGCCAAATCATGAATGAACTCCCATTCACAACTGCTATAAAGAGAATAAGATACCTATGAATACATCCTACAGGGGATGTGTAGGACCTCTTCAAGGAGAACTACAAGCCACTGCTCAAGGAAATAAAAGAGGACACAAACAAATGGAAAAACATTCCATGCTCTTGAATAGGAAGACTCAATATTGTAAAAATGGCCATATTGCCCCAAATAATTTATAGATTCAATGTTATTCCCATTAAGCTACCATTGACTTTCTTTGCAGAATTAGAAAAAACTACTTTAAATTTCATATGGAACCAAAAAAGAGCCCGTAGAGCCAGGATAATCCTAAGCAAAAAGAACAAAACTGGAGGCATCACACTACTTGAATTCAAACTATGCTACAAGGCTACAGTAACCAAAACAGCACGATACTGGTACCAAAACAGATACATAGACCAATGGAACAGAACAGAGACCTCGGAAATAATACCACACATCTACAACCATCTAATCTTTGACAAACCTGACAAAAACAAGCAATAGGAAAAGGATTCTTTATTTAACAAATGGTGCTGGGAAAACTTGGTAGCCATACACAGAAAACTGAAGCTGGATCCCTTCCTCACACCTTAGATAAAAGTTAACTCAAGATGGATTAAAGCCTTGAATGTAAAACCCAAAACCATAAAAACACTAAAACAAAACCTAGGCAATACCATTCAGGACATAGGCATGGGCAAAGACTTCATGACTAAAACACCAAAAGCAATGACAACAAAAGCCAAAATTGACAAATGTGATCTAATTAAACTAAAGAGCTTCTGCACAGCACAAGACACTAGTATCAGAGTGAACAGGCAGCCTACAAAATGGGAGAAAACTTTTGCAATCTACCCATCTGACAAAGGGCTAATATCCAGAATCTACAGGGAACTTAAACAAATTTACAAGAAAAAACCAAAAACCCCATCAAAATGTTGGCAAAGGATATGAACAGATCCTTCTCAAAAGAAGACCTTTATGCAGACAGCAAACATATGAAAAAAAGCTCATCATCACTGGTCATTAGGGAAATGCAAATCAAAACCACATTAAGATGCCATCTCATGCCAGTCAGAATGGTGATTATTAATAAGTCAGGAAACAATAGATGCTGGCAAGGCTGTGGAGAAATAGGAACGCTTTTACACTCTTGGTGGGAATATAAATTAGTTCAACCATTGTAGAAGACAGTGTGGTGATTCTTCAAAGATTTAGAACCAGAAATACTATTTAACCCAGCAATCCCATTACTGGGTATGCATCCAAAGGATTATAAATCATTCTACTATAAAGACACATGCATATGTATGTTTACTGCAGCACTATTTACAATAGCAAAGACTTGGAACAAACCCAGATACCCATCATTGATAGACTGGACAAAGAAAATGTGGCACATATACACCATGGAATACTATGCAGCCATAAAAAAGGATGAGCTCATGTCCTTTGCAGAGACATGGATGAAGCTGGAAAACATCATTCTCAGCAAATTAATGGAACAGAAAACCAAACACTGCATGTTCTCACTCTTAAGTGGGAGTTGAACAGTGAGAACACATGGGCACAGGGAGGGGAACAACACAAACTGGGGCCTGTTGAAGGGTTGGGGGGGGCAAGGGGAGACAGAGCATTAGTACAAACACCTAATGCATGCAGGGCTTAAAACCTAGATGACAGGTAGATAGGTGCAGAAAACCACCACGGCACATGTGTACCTACGTAACAAGCCTGCACATTCTGCACATGTATTCTGGAACTTAAAGTAAAAAAATAATTTTTAAAAATAATAATAATTTGTGAACAGTCTCTGCAGCTTGTAGCAGTATCTCTTTTGTGGTGACTGTGTCACTGATTCTTTTATTGTTTTTTTTATTTGAGACAGGTATCCCTCTATTGTCCAGGCTGGAGTGCAGTGGCACAATCTTGTCTCACTGCAGCTCTCTCTGTCTCCTGGGCTCAAGCAATCCTCCCACGTCAGCTTCCTAAGTAGCTGGGACTACAGGTGTGCACCACCACACCCAGCTAATTTTGTGTTTTTAGTAGAGACAGGGTTTCACCATATTGGCCGGGCTGGTCTCCTGACCTCAAATCATCTGCCCATCTCCATCTCCCAAAGTTCTGGGATCACAGGTGAGAGCCATTGCACCCGACCACGTCAAGGATGCTTAACACCCTTTTCACCTAACGAACGACATCTCCCCAGTGTGTACATGCAGTATTTTCTGTACCACCAGATTTCTGTTCCCCATACCACCCACCTTGCCCCTCTTGTAGCAGGGAAGCCATGGCTCCCAGAGCCTGGCTACAGAAGAGCCACGTCAGCTTCTAGCATGGCCCCTGGAGACACAGAAAGCAGATATTCAGCAAGGGGATCCTCAGAGAGCTGAGAACTTCCTTCTGAGAACTTCCTTCTGTGCATGTGTCCTGAGGGCTGGCACACGGTGGTCATGCACAGAAGCAAACGCCTCGAAGCCAAGGCCTGCTCAGCTCATGTTGAGGCCAATTTAACATTTTGTTTTGGGATCTGCTACACACACATGACATTTTAATACAAAACAAGTTGACTGCCTTCAACATGTAACCCTGTTTCTGTACATTGCATGTTTGTTGTACATTACATGTTTCTTGTACATTACAAAATTAACAGAAACGAACTGCAGAACATGCCAGGGAAGACGAAACGAGTCTGGAGCGCTGGAGGGAAGTGCAGCCGTCCCTGACATTCCTAGGTGCTGGTTTTCTGATTTCCGAAATGCAGGCCAGCCTAAAAATGAGCAGCTGCTATTAGCCACAAGTCCTCTCTCATCACGATGGCAGTGTCTGGAGCACTCAGCAGTGAGTCAAGGACGTTCTGGCTCTCACCAGCTATCTAGGAACCTTAAGAAATCACTCTCTGGGGCTGTTTATTCTTCCATTAAATAAGGATTCTGTAACACCCCCTTAGAAAGTTTCTATGACCCCTCCAGCACAGCTCCTCTGCCTTCTTCACAAGGCTTGGTACCAACATAGAGTAAGTGTCAGTGAGCCCACAGCTCCCGATGTGCTCACCTCCTCGGAGGTCCCAGCATGCTGCTCTGTGACTTCCAGGCACTGTCTGGTTGCCCTGTCTGGGGTCTCTACCTCTTAGGACATTGCCTGGCACTTTTAGACACTCAAGTATTTGTTGAATGAGATGAACATCATCCTCTATCGATTCCTAAGGACAGACTTTCTGTTTGCATTGGCCCATTGGTCCTGGAAATGTGGCAAGGACTCATCAACAGATGAATACATAAACATGTGCTCCCGAGGGTCCCATCATCCAGGGAACTGGTTTTAACACCTGATTACCTTCTGCCTTGCATTATGCTCCAGTTGCCTCTGTAAACTCTAAGTTTACCGTTCTACCAACACATATGTGCACCATGTAGAAGAAATTGACGAATGTCCCACGAGTTGTGTGCATGTGTCCTGTGCGCTGGCACACCATGCACACTATTTGTCAGGGGTCAGGTTGGTATCACATTTATTCTGTATCTTCTGCAGCACTGTCTATCCTGCTAGGGAGAGGGCACATTTTTGCTAAGTGTATATACTGAGATAAAACTGCAACATATGCTGTTCAATAGGAAAAGGGCAATTTTTGCCTCAAGAGGTACTATTAATGTCATCTTTGTTACTAATTGTTCTACACATTGACCATAACATAAATAGTTCTTGATCTCTCTAAGAATGAACAGAAGTTAGCAATAAATTCATTAGAAATATGCTTCTTTCACTCATAGGAAATTGCTATTCTTCGTAACAGCTAAAACATTATTATTGTCCATTCTTTCTAATAGAATAAGGATTCTATATACTTTACATATGATACCTAAACATTTACAATGCAAAGTCCTAGTATCCTTACCACAGTGGCTTTGTTTGAAATTTTTGGGAGGGAAAAGATTGATGTTCAGAGAGCTTATGACTCATTAAAGTTGTTGACCAATTAAACACTCAACTATCAACCTGTTCTTTCAGAGAATGTTCCTTTCACCCACCTTTGGACCATTTTACCAGCACATATGTGCACCATGTGGAGGAAATCCACGTGTGTCCTGAGAGCGGTGTGGACATGTCCTGAGAGCTGGCATACTATGCACACGGTTTAAGCAGAACTTTGATCTACAGTCAAAGGTTCTTATCTGTGTAACCCTTAGAAACAACTGCTCTTTTTTCCACAAGGCGATCAGAACGAGGCTCTGAGTATACAGCCAGTGCATTGTGTAGTTCTTTGTTCCCTTGAAGAAAATTCCATAAATACTGATTCACTAATTTACTCTAATAAAAAAGCTGTAGGCAGTCTCAAGTCTGAGTAAGTGTGAATGTCAGAAAGGTCCCTCTAGACTTACAATGCATTTTTCAATGTTCTGTCTGGAGTAAGAATATAAATAGAGTATTCAAGATGCTTCTGTCAGGCCACCTTTCTGATCAAACATTTTTGATATTTCAAAATAAATATTTCAGAATTAAAATAATTAGAATAATTCTAAGAAAGTGGTATTCTTCTTCCAACCAAAGTGGAGTGAGATGAATTGAAACTACCCTTTCATTTGAAACAACCAAAAGTACTCAGAATAAAGACCATGAAGAAATGGTTTCCAAAACACAGGCTATCAACAAAGGACAGTGATGCTAGAAGGAAACACAGGGAAAAGCTCTGTGATGCTGACTTACATGAGGACTTCTCAGACACAGCCCTGGAAGCATGATCCATACCCAAAACAATCATCAACTGGACTTTGTTAAAGTTAAAAACTCCTGCTCTTCAAAAGACGGTGCTAAGAGAATGAAAAGATCAGCCACACTGGGAGAAAACAGTCATATGTCTGCATTTGTATCCAGAAAATATAAAGAACTCTCAAAACTCAGCAATCAGAAAACAAATTACCCAATTATGAAAAATGAGCCAAAGAGTTGAGCAGATACTTCACCAAAGAAGATATAAAGATGATAAATGAGCACACGAAAAGATGTTCACCATCATCAATCTTTAGGGAAATATAAGGTAAAACTACAGTAAGATATCACTGTTGCAGCTATTAGAATGGCTGAAAGTAAACAGACTAATCATGCCAAGAGTCAGCAAGTGTGTGGAGTGATCCAAACTCTCATATGCTTCTCATGGGAGTAGTGAATTGTTCAACCATTCTGGAAAACAGCTTGGCAGTTTCTTGTAATATGAAAATATACCTGCTATATTAGCCAGGTTTTCCACTACAAGGCATTCATCCAAGAAAGGAGAGAGTAAATGTCCGTACAAAGGCTTGTACATAAAGGTTCAGCACGGCTTTATTTGTAATAGCTTCCAGGCTGGTACCAACTCAAACAACCATCAATAGGTGACTACATGAAGTAACTGGGGGGAAAATCCATACAATGGGAAACTACCTAACAATAAAAAACATAACAAATATTGAATTATTGATGTATGAGATAGAATGAGAGAATCTCAACATAATTACGCTACGTGAAGGAAGCCAAACCAAAAAAGACTACATACTGCATTGTTACATTTATATGTAACACTGGAAAATGCAAGCTAATCTCTATTAACAGAAGCAATTCAGAAAGCAACTGAGGAGGGTAGGTAGAAAGGTTAAAGAAAGGCTGGAGAAAACTTTTGGGCTAATGGATATACTCGCTATCTTTATTGGGGTGATAATTTCACAGGTGTGTATATAAGTCAAAACTTATAAAATTGTTCACTTTAAATTTGTTCAGTTTATTGTCTATCAATTATACCTCAATTTAAAATCCCTAAAAGATACTAATTTACTTTGGGAAACTTTGCATAAAATCAGCATTTATGATATAGCCATTCAAAAACTATTCATTGAGTTCCTATCTATGCCAAGCACTGTGCTGGTGAAAACAAACAAACAAACTAGCAAAGGAGGTTTTGACCCACGGACGACTAAGTGAGGCCTCTTAGCATTTCCACTGAGCTATGCTGCTTAAGGAAAGTCAATTCTGAAGGCCTTTTGAAAAACCAAGTTTTAACTTCTGTTGTCAGTATCATTACATGGAAATTGCTTCAGAATGTTTCATCTATAATCACATGAATTTTGATACTGCACTTGTGCCTAACTGTACAAATGAGAGAATTGAAGAAAGAACCACAAAACCCCTATTCTATTCTCTACTCAGAGGGCCTTTCCACAAAATTAACAGAAGAAGGTAAATCTGCTATGTGCTCTCATGTAGATGATCTGTGGTTTTAACATAAAATGAGTGGGAAGACTTTGCTCCAGTTCCCTGCATTTCCTTTTGTGTGAGTCATGAAGAGCATAATTTGCTGTGTTCCCCAAAGCCTTGCTTACCATATTCTCTTATTTCTAAGGTTTTCCACTAAGCCACACTCTTGAAGCCGCGGACAATTAGCAAAACTATTTATCACTGAATTCGCCTTGTGGGAATTTGACTTCTGTCATGTGAGAAGTTCAGAGAAAGCAGAGGTAAATGATATACACAGGGTCTCAGTGTAAAACACTGAGAAGTGATACGCTTTTTATCAATCAACCTTATGCCATTAGTTACCACAGAGAGATAACATTCCGCTGTCATAATGGGATTTCTAAAAGATGGAACATTATTTCCATAATAACACCATTAGAATATTGGTCATCAAGCCTGTCAACATTTTCCTTAATAGAAACATATTTTTAAAAGAGTTTACTACTCAGATCTTGCAGGCTTAACTTGGGCAATAAATTCTTCCAAAGAAAGTATGGAAACTTCACAAATATGAAGAACTAAATTAGTTTGACTGCATACAACATTCTTTGAGCCAGAATTGGAGAAGCTGCTTGCAAAATGAAACAAGAAGCATATTTTAAATGACATAAAAAGCCAGTTATCCAAATCAATATTTTGTAGAAACTGCTAAAAACACCTTGGGTATATCTATAATTGATTAAATTAGAAACAAGCTTACAATCTCCTTTCTGTATTGACACAAGAAAAGAAAGGTAAATCTTATGAAGAATAATGAATATAGGATTCAAAAGCTGGCAAAGATTGAGATGATCCAAGCTGGCCCTGAACCATTAATAATGTTTTTGAAAGATTGGGTTATTAGATTAACAGTTGTAGAAGATGGACACTATTTATGCAACGTTAAAGCAAACATTTTTATTAACCAAACATTTCCTAAATTGCAAGCAAAAATGTGAAACTCGATCTGACACCTGTAGCAAATCTGAGGGCCTTCCCTGGTCCAGGGCACAATCTCTGCTGTAAATGAGGTTTGTTCCAAAGTTTATTTGAAAAAAAAAAATCCTTAATCAGTTTTTAACTCTTGCTGCTTTCTACCAGATGATTTACTCTGATTCTTCCCAAAGCCCTGTGTGTGGTAGATGCACCTGACAGCAGTAACTCAAGCATACGCTGAGAATGATGCTATGGTTTAAGAAGAATGTGTGTTCAGAGTTCTAAGCTAAGGAATCTGGGAGTGAGTGGCCAACCTGGAGATTCACTCCTTATCTAAAGAGGACATCCGAATCCCTGGCCCATTCTTTGGAATGCAGGTCGTCCAGGGGATTGAGGTCTTTTGTCATGGGTTAAATGGAGGTTGCTAGGTGAAAATGCTATATAACCTGCATGCTTTTAATAAATGCACTGCTCCTGGACCATCTTGCATGTATGTACCCAATAAAGCCTATGTCTCATTCTCTGGCTCCAGGTCTCTTCTTCAGCCCTTTGGGCATGGTGACAACCTTACTGCAGTCAACAGGGATCTGGCATGACAACCTGAAAATTCTCAGGCTCTGTTTCCTTTGGTCAATAGAGTGCATGTGGTTGTTGATCCTTCACTTAGGAACCAAGGAGGGGCTCTACTCACGTCATGCATGGAGTCCAGCAGCTTGGTCAGTTGGTAGAACCTCTGCCAGCTCTGCCCAGAATTGTTGGGACACTTAGTTACCATCTTCCTCAGTTCTTTGATGTAATTTGTCCTCATTTCTTCAAATGCAGCCTGGCTTTTGAGGCCATCCTTTGGAACTGTGTTAAAACAGACATGTAAATTTCCAGGATGGAAAACAACTTTAGCATCTTAGCAGGTAAGGTCATATAATGATTTTGAGGTTAGATACTGAATCTCAATTAATTAAATTTATGAAAAAATATGGCAGTTGTCTACTGGCAAATACGTGTACACATACATACACAAAGAAGAATGATTTATCAGATGTGTCTTATCATATATTTTGCACAGACTAGTTCACTTAACCATGACACCAATATTATAACATAACTGTTATATCATTCTCATTTTACAGATGAGGAAAATGAAGACTGGAGCCTGAGTCACTTGCTCATGGACACTAAAAAAATGGTAGAGAAGGGGCGGTATAGACTTAAGTCTGTCTGTCTCCAAAGCCTGCCTCTCAACGGCAAGGCCACTTTGCCTTGTGGCCGGTCATCAAAGTATTTATGAATCCTAACTTGCCAATACCTCAGAGATAGAAAACTATATTTTGATTTTCAAGGATAACTGAAAAGCCACAGACAATCTAGGCTGGGGCCAGAATTAGAAATCAACATCCTTATTCTCAAGTTCAAATATTAAAGATATTCAGGGGAACTGGCCATCTACGAAGGGGAGGGCGCTGCTTACAAAGCAGCTTTTTAATCCACTTTGCACCCGGATTGCATGACCATCGAGGCACGTGACCTCCCAGCACAATCTCGTGAAGGGTCTGTACACTGGTTTATGTGTGGGAGGGGGGAATATCAACAGTGGTTCTGCATGCAAGGCAAAATTTAAAACTTTCAAAGAGAATGAACCATGTTCATCCGTATCTTTGATAAGGCAGAAAACTAAGGATAATATTTTCTTCTTTCCTTTCATGTGGTGGCTAGCTTTCATAATTAAAAAAAAAACATTCACTTAAAAAGAATACTTTGAAATTCAGGACTTGTAAGCTTATCAAGTGCTTCTGTGACCTGCTGAGAGGCAGGTCCCAGGACATTTGTGAAAGTACTTTATTAAGAAATAAAGTCCAGGTGTAGGACAAAGTTTAAGCATTTTTTCCCACTATGGCCAATAAATAGTTATGTTTATGCCTTAACACTGAAAAAGAAAATCACCTAGAATTTTATTTTTAGGAGATAAACATCTAATCAAAATTCATCTTGGGATATTAACGTTCTGATATTGAAACTCCTCTTACTTTCACTTCTTAATTACCCACTATATTTGCTAATTTCCCATAACTGGTATAAATAATTATTTACTTTGGTCATCAGCATTTTGAGAGGGTTCTGAGTATTGTGTGCAACCCTGAAAGCCAGGCATATTGCTGTTTCCAAATAAACCCTGTTATCCTACAGAAAGCTATGGATTAGCTTGCAAATTAACTTTTACTATTATGATAATAATCTTCTTGAGTTTAACTGTTGAGACTTTTGATCTGTGGTTTATTTAAGTCTATTTTTGTGAGGGGGAAAAATAAATCCCTAATAGCAACTGCACAAATTCCTGAGGCTGCCACAATATTAGTTGTGGTTTAAAATATTTGACATTCACATTAAACGTTAAAAGCTGTCCATTATATAACAAATAGTATTTTTTTTTTCCTTAAAATAAAACTTTGTTTTAAAAGTAAAAAAATAAAATAAAATAAAATGAAGAGTAATAACCAGGATGTTAGTAGTAAAATCATAGATCCAATTTCTACCAAAATTTTAATGTTGACTTAAAACTTCTAAAAGACAGGAAAAGTTTGCAAATATCTTATACTTTCCACCCACTGATTAGCATTTAAATTATAAAACTGCACAAAGTAAATGTTTAGTTTTTCAATATAGATACTTACATGGACATCATCTTATACATGAAAAATCAGTAGTAGAATAAATAAGTTTCACTATTATATTTCAATACCATTTGGTACATGTAAGGTTAACCAAATTTATATTTCTGATAGTTGTAGGTCAAAAATTCTAAAAATTATAACAACTTGTGTCAAATATTATATTTTATTGCAGTAACTGAAATATCGCAGTAACTGAAATATATTGTACCAGTTTCCCAGCCAGATTTTTTAGAAGTTGAAACAAACCCACAAATAAAGAGAACTTAAGCAAAACCTCACATTTTGGAGTTCTGCCCAGAGTTTCTGAATTTACTTATTAAATGCAGCAGAGCTGCTGGAAATCATACAGAATCTGGAGAAGAGCAAAGAGACAACTGGGGTGGAAGTCTGTCTGCTTTCCTCTGTAAGCAAAAAGAACATGAGAGCCTCTGATGTCAGTCCCAAAAAACTTTGATACACTGGACATCAGGTGTGCATTTGACATTCCTGAGATGAAACACTCATGTGTTCTATCACAGATTAGCAAAACAAGCTTACTAAAGCCTGCGGGTTCTATGGTTCATAAGATGCTTTACTTATGTTTTCCTACCTTTTTATTTTGCTTTTTCTGCATTAAAAAAAATCAGAATTCAAAGTACTGAGCTACTTGGGGGCTAATAAATTAATTCAAGCAGCTTCAAAATGATATCAGACTCTATTATGGGCTGAGTATATAAAAGGATAAGATCAATTTAGATTCAGTAGTCAACAATCATAAAGAATTAGTATCACAAGCACTTTAAAAAATGTTTCATTTATAGTCTATCATCCATTCGTGATAATTTTCAAATTTTTTCAAACCAGTAATGGTTAATAACCTAGCTTGGATGGGGAATACAATCATTTTCAGTGAATTTAAAGATTATAGTTCCAAAGTTATACTCGAGAAAGAGTAAGTCAGAAACCACAGATACCTTGGTGAAGAGTGGAGCAGGGGGTGACCCTGCAGGTGAGGGGTGCAAACACAAGAGCTGTGGTAGATGGGGCTGGGTGTCATTAGTGAGGAATGGTGGGGCCTGTGGCAAACTGGAGAGAACATGGCCTGCCCCGGGCAATTGAATTCAATGAAAATAAAACAAAAGGCCAAAAGCAACCCCAAAAACCTGTGCTGGCCAAATAAAACACAGCTGTGAGCCGCTGGCCCCACCTCCCTACCAGGGCTGCCGGCTCGCCCCCTCTGCTACGGAGTGTGCGATTCTGCCTACTGGACACCCCGCCCTCGCTGCTGCCATTGTCTGCCACCTGCCATCCGCCTGCCTTTCAGCCTCTTGGTGCCTGCTCCTCGGGGAGCAGGCAGGACACTGGAGGTCGAGTCCCAAGCTGTTGCTTTTAGTCCTAGCTCATAGAGGATACTCAACAAATCACACTTACGTGCCTCCGTTTTGTCAACTTGACAAGAGGGCTATCGATCTCCCAGGGTTATTTTAAGCATTCAATTAGATAACATATAGAAAAACACTTTGAAAATTACAAGGTGCTAAAGGTAGATGAAGCAGGATTACACATGTCACGACTGCGTCCCTCTTCCTGCTCTGATTGCTATCTGTTTCTAGCTTAGTTTCCTCCAACCAGCCCCTCTCTGCTGGAAACAGCAGCTCTTCATACGCAGTCCATCCTGAGCACCTTGGCTAGTCCTGCCCCTCTTCTCCAAATGACTTACTGATCACTGCCCATTCTCTCACACCTCTGATTCAGGGGCCCATGGCAAGGGCGAGGCATGGACTGGCTACTCCAGGTTGTCACTCGGCACTCTCTTCTCCTCTGAAGTCCATGCCACTCGCCCTGGCGTCCTTGCAGGCTGACATCCAGAACATTTCTCAGTTTCCTCCGTAGCTATCGCACATGGCTCAGTTTTCCTCTCCAGACTGTCTCCTGTCATCTTTCTGGGTCTTGCCCTCATCTCATGGGAGTGTCTCAAATTCTTTCCCCTCTGTTGGAAAATTCCTGTGCCGTTGTTGGAATTACGGGTGCCGCACATCCTTGCCAAGGCCAATCCTGTCCTCTTTTGTCTCCGCTGGAGCTTTATGCTTTCTCTCCTCCCATACCTGGTTCCAGAAGCCCAAAAAAGCTTCTCATCAATCTGCAAGTTCCTGGCATGCTGGCACCTGCCAATGTCTAATGATCAACTCCAGTGGCCTTCTGTGAGGGTTCTCAGCTTTCTCTGTGGAAGTCATGCTGTTAGTCACACCCTTCTTGGAAACTCTTACCTCCTGGCTTCCAGTACTATACACTCTCCCAGTTTCTCTACCTCTCTGACAGTTCTGTCTCTGTCTCTGCAGTCTCTGCCCCCCTCCTATAACACAACTCCACTGGCTCTCTCTGGACCATGGTAATGCCACTCACCATTGGAATTACACTACAATTTTCTATAAGGTTATTCAAATGTATATCTCAGTGCTCAAACCTGTCTTCATAGTCCCAGTCATCAGTTTTCTCCATCTTTTGGCTATTTCTATCAGGACACAGAGTTGGCATCAAAAAATTAACCTATCCAAAACAGAACTCATTTTACACTCCACAAAATCTGCTCCAAGTCCTGATGTTAACATTCCTATTAATGGCATCACTGTTGTGGCTAGTCATTTCTTTGCGCTTGAAACCTGTCACTCTGACCCACAGCACTTTAACTTCTCTTCCCAGGCAGCTGCCAAGGCCAAGTCTACAATGTTTCTGGATTCCACCTGCTCCTGTCCATCATATTAGCAGTCATGGTAATCCAGCCCATTATTTCCACGGGCTCCAGCAGGTCTCTGTGCTTCCAGTCGGGCTAAGTTCTCTGTCTCTGCCTCTCTCCCACCCTGTCTCTCTCCTCTTGACTCTGTTCCGCCAAAGAGAGCCTTATAAAGCCATACAATATGGCTTTGATCCTGTCAACCCACTGCTCAAAAGCCTTCAGCATTGCCTTCTTCTGACCACCTAATAAAGTTCAGATTTCTTCAATGGACATTGAATACACTGCTCTAATCGACATCCCAATCTTATTACCCACAACTCCTCCACCCAACATAACCTGATGCACCTTTAAAAAATAATCCATAAGTAAAGAATTTGAAGGTAAAACCACCCCTCCCCCAACTGTTACTGCCTATACAGACTTCCCCACAGGTCCGCACTCATTCGTACCGATGCTCACGGCAATGCCATCTCACACCTCCTATCCAACCGACAACCCCTGCAAAATCCTCCAAGATCCAGCTGCACCATGTAACCCTCCCAGGTCCCCAGAACTGAATGTGCTCTTCCCTTCTTTGAACCACCATGCTATTCCTTACCTCTATCACAGTATATAACCAGGTTCCATATGTATTAAAGATATCTTTGGTCAGGCGCAGTGGCTCATGCCTGTAATCTCAGCACTTTGGGAGGCCAAGGCATGGGGATCACTGCAGGTCAAGAGTTTGAGACCAGCCTGGCCAACTTGGCAAAATCCCATCTCTACTAAAAATACAAAAATTAACCGGGATAATGGCGCATGCCTGTAATCCGAGCTACTTGAGAGGCTGAGACAGGAGAATTGCTTGAACCCAGGAGGTGAAGGTTGCAAAGAACCGAGATCATGCCACTGCACTCTGGCCTGGGCAACGGAGCAAGACTTCACCTCAAAAAAAAAAAATCTTTGAACTTTTCTTACAGTATAAACTCCATGAGGATAAAGACTGTGCTTCATTAACCCTTGTGTTTCCTGAATTGCCCAATCCTACCATACACATAATAGACATTTTATAAACATTGAGTGGTTGGATGGATGAAGGAATAGCGGGATATGCTCTTTCACATGCATGCCCAAAGCTTCATACTTTGCAAGTAACTTAGTTCATCAAAGGTCAGAGCCTTCTTCTCATTTCTTCAATGTGTTTTTTGTGTGGTTTTTGTTTTTGGTATCGACTACCTGAACACAATAAATGGGCTACTGCCCTATAGGGAAGATGATCTGATAATATAGAAAAAGTACCAAGATGGTCATCATTTTACCTGTGCTCAGTAGCAGCAAAACTTTCATGATGGTGTATTCTTCAAAGGTGAGCTGCAGTCGAACGAACTGAAGGCTGATTTGGTGCATCCCCTGGCATAGTTCATACATGGCAGACTGATGCATCTTCTCTCTGCAAAGGAAAAGAAGAAAATGTCTGAGAATGCAAGATTCATTATCAAACCCAGACTGGCAGCCTGAGGCAGCTTAATAAGAGATCTGAGTCAGAATTCTCCTTCTGGCTTCAACATGGAGCAGATGTGTATTTTAAAGACAAGTTAGATGCCTTTCACAGTGATTGGTAAATTGCTTCTAGACCAATACTGCTGGGCTGTTTACTTGTACCCTGTGAGAATGTGTCAGGAGCACTGAAACCAGCCCTTTTCAAAGTGTGCCATGATTTCATTTTATGTCAAGACTAATACTGACTGATTAGGTTTATAGTGTGTTATAGTGAGACCATCCACAAACTGGAGAAACTGCTGTGATCTGGGGCAAAGCCCACAGACTCTCATTCCTTTTCAGCGAAGATATCCAGTACTTAGTATTTGGAAAGGACTGGGCTAGGTGCTATGAACACAGGATGGGGATGACCAATCTGATTTCTGCATGGGCCTTCCTTATAAGGGTCATGGAACATGTCATTAACTATATACAGCAACATATTTTAAAAGGGAAATTTAAAAAATACTTTAAAAGGTGAGAAAGCCGAAAGGAAATCTCTCTGGTAAAGAGAAAAAATGACTTGGGGGTTTGGCACAACATATACAAATACTTCCATACACACACACACAACCAACAATCCCCACACATCACTATCCAAATGTTTCCATAAAAATCCATGTTATATAACAACAGAAGTCATCATTTTCTCTTTGCTTGAGAAGCAAGCAAGGCATCACTGTTTTTTGTTTAAGATGTTTTTCCTCAAAGTAATAAACCTTTTGTAAGACCCTGGGTAATACTGGTTCATAGTGACCAGACTGTAAAAAGTGGAAGGGCAGGCTGTGGTGGCTCATGTCTGTAAATCCCAGCACTTTGGGAGGCCAAGGTGAGCAGATCACAAGGTCAGGAGTTCAAGATCAGCCTAGCCAATATGATGAAGCCCTATCTCTACTAAAAAAAATACAAAAATTAGCCAGGCATGGTGCAGGTGCCTGTAGTCCCAGCTACTTGGGAGGCTGAGGCAGGAGAATCACCTGAGCCCAGGAGGCAGAGGTTGCAGTGAGCCATGATTGCACCACTGCACTCCAGCCTTGATGACAGAAAGCAAGACTCCATCTCAAAAAAAAAAAAAAAAAAAAGAGAGAGAAAGAGACAGTATTGGTTAACAGTGGGAAAGGACTTGACAAAGGCCAAAGAAATAGAAAACGAAGTCTGGATAGCCGATCCATTTCCAAGGGTGACTGAAAGGAGGCGTCCACAGAACAGCAATGTGGGGATCTCTCTCCTAGGATGCATTCTTGGGCTCCCGTCAATTGGCCGAAATCTCTTGCAACTCAACTCTGAATGCCAGTTATAAGGAACCCATAATGAAACACAGCACATGTTCTCTGCATTATTATATGTCTTTCCTCTCCTCCTAATAAACTAGAAGCCATTTTTAAATCAAGGAAATATTTTAAACACACACATGCTAATAGCAGGAGCTTCTGGATCTACCATCCAGAATTAACAATGTAAACAAATGCTACTATTTTTGCCATATCTGCATCAGATTTTTAAAAATTAAACACGGTAGAGTTAAGGCCCACTCTGTCTTCTTCCCCGATCCCATCCGTCTCTTCCTCTTTCAAGAAGGGAAACACCCAGTCTGGTTGATTATCATTGCCTCTCAGATGCGTGTATTGCAATACACATGTATGTATCTATAAAAACAGCATACAGTACTGCTTTGTTTTATGTAAATTTGACATTAGATATGCACATCCTTCTGCAACTTATTTTTATTCAACAGTAACTTTTGATACAGGTAACTAAATTAATCCATTTTAACTGTTTTGAGCTTAATTTGTTTGAATGTACCACAATTTACTCATCCATTCCACTACCGATGGACACCTGGGTTGTTCGGTCTTTACTGTTATCACAAATGAAGCCCAAGGAATAGCCTTGTCATTTCTATAGGACACAGAATGAAAACAGAACTGCTGAGTCATAGATGGGTGCATGTTTCCTGCTTTTATTCCCATCAGCCGGGCATGAGTGTACCCTTACTCCACATCCCCACCAATGCTTGCCATTATCCAATTTCATTTTTTTTCCCATTTGATGGCAGGTTGAATGGGTAGCACATGGTTGCTTTTGTTCCCATTTCCATCATCAACAGTAGGTTCAACATTTTTTTTTTCAAATGTTTGCTCATCATTTGGGTGTCTTCTTTGGTGATTTGACTCTTCGTATCTTTACCAATTTCACCCATTTTTTCCTCCTCGCACTGAGTAACACCATTTTTATTCCTAAATAATTTGACTTAAAAATGTTGTCTGATCTTCACAGTGTTTTTCTTTCTGCTTCTTTTTCTTGCTCGCTGTGGAACTTGCCAGGTGTGCCATCTACCTTTCTTTTGATCCTTAGTTTCAAACTTCCCATGTAATTATATTTCACACATACCTTATAAACACAAAAGGTGGGATTAAAAATCTGAGAGTCTCCATATTTTAATAACTCAGTTTAATCTGTTTTTATTTATCATGATTACTGACCAGTTTGGATGTTCTCTACCATTTTAACTTACTTTCCTTCCTCTTTCCCTCCTTTCTCCTTCTCTTCCTTTTATTGCATTGATCTAGCTTTTTAACTCCCCTCTCTTATGGTTCTACTGGATTTAGAAGCTGTACATTCTGTTTTTACACCTTAAGCCATCATTGTTAAATGTAGTTTCTCTCAGATGCACACACTCCAGGTCTGCTTAGATTTTCCCAGTGTTTCTGTGACTACCCTTACTTCTTGCACTTCACTCATGAGTTCAATTTCTTACTCACTGAAGAATGTATTTTAGTAATTCTTTCAGCAGTGATTAGTTGATAAATGTTCAGGAGCTGGGTGTGGTGGCTCATGCCTGTAATCCCAGCACTTTGTGAGGCTGAGGTGGGTGGATCACCTGAGGTCAGGTGTTCAAGACCGGCTTGGCCAAAATGGTGAAACCCCATCTCTACAAAAATACAAAAATTATTGTATCACAGGCATGATGGTAGGTGCCTATAATTCCAGCTACTTGGGATGTTGAGGTGGAAGAATTACTTGAACTGGAAGGTGGAGGTTGTAGTGAGCTGAAATTGTACTGAACTCCTGCCTAGGTGACAGAGCGAGATTCTTGTCTCAAAAAAAAAAAAAGTTTAGTCTTTTGGTCTCAATTTGTCTGAAAATGTCTTTATTTTACCCCCCTTTCTGGATGATAGTTTAAAAAGCTATGGATTTCTAGCTTGAAAGGTGATTTAACACAGTACTTTGCAAATAGCATTTGACTATACTTGGACCTTAATTGTTGCTTTTGGGAAACTTCCTGTTAGTCTAATTGTCATTCTCCTGAAGGTAGCCTGAATTTTCCTCTTTGGTAGCTTTAAAAATTTTTCTCCACTGCATTTTTCTCTTCGGTAGCTTTAAAAATTTTTCTCCATGTATATGATGCCTGCAGTTTCATTATGATGTACTGAGGTGCAGACTGATTTTTATTTCTCCTGTTGAGAACTCAGTGTCCTTATTTAACTTGCATATGTAAGTATTCCTTCAGTTCTAAAAAGGCTTTTAGCCATTGTCCCTTCAAGTATCATCTCTAATCTGTTTCTGTTATTTTTCTTTTTTAAACTCCAATTAGCAGTATGTTGGACCTTCCTGTGTCTTCCACATTAGCCTCTCTCTCATATTTTCTCGCTTTTTATCTCTCTGTACTACATTCCTGGGTCATCTTCTCAGATCTATTACTGCTTAATATCTATAGTGTTTTAATTTTAATGGCAGTATTTTTCATGTTGAGGAGCTAAAAAATGCTCTATTTAATTCTCTCTCAAACATTTCTGTGATTTACTATATTTTTCCTTTACATATCTAGATATTAAACATGTTTATTTTATAGGTTCTTTCAGATATTTTATTCAATTTTGGGCTTGCTAAAATGCGTATGTAACATATTGTTTTGGCAGGTATTGTCTTCTGGGTGAATCCCATGGGTTCTGGCTTCTGGATGGGACTCCACAGAGTTTTAGCATTTGCAATTGTCATGGGTATAAGCATTTTACTTGTTCTGGAGCAGTTTTTATGCTAATTTCTCAGCTTAAGCACTTTTTGCAAGACTCATGTAGTTTAAATTTAGACTCCACACTTGATGTGGTGCAGGTTTGTGTTTCTTATTTCTTTCAGCTTCCTTGCCGTACTGGCTGTTGGTTTAGTTTTATTGTCTTTGTTAGCAGAGAGTGAAATCTTTGCCAAGCCCTGGATTCATGCAGGGGGCTTAATTTCAGGCGCTGGCCTTGTTGGAGTCTAACTTCTTGTCACCTTTCCCTGTTTGTGTTCTAATACCCATTACTAAAGCACATATCTGCATGGAATAGTCTGTGGGCCATCTGTGGTGTAAGTTCTGCCTTAAAACACCCTGACTATGAATTTCTTTTTGCACCTTTTAAAAAATTTTCTTTTGAGCTTGGCTATATATTTAAAACTTTTTTAAATGCAGAATTTTTGTGTGTTTAGAGCCAAAAAATAAAAAATTAAAAAAATTAAAAAATCTCAGTTTAGTTCCATCATTTTGATTGGTAACTGCAAACTTCTTAAAGGCAGGATCCATGTCTGACTAACTTTTTTAAATGTCAAAAAGAATATAATAGACAAGTGCTATGTGTCAGTCTTTGCTAAGTATTTATCATGAATTAATGAGAGAGAAAAAAGAAAGGAAAAAAGCAAAGAGAACAGTTAAAGGCTATGAAATGAAAACATAGATTTGCATATGATGATAATGATTAAGGAAAAGGAATACTGGCAATTTATAAAAAGTAAGATTATCAAGTGGCCACAAAATTAGAAATTGAATTTAGGAAGTTCTACAAAATTTTTGAGAGAGAGAGAGAGAGACAGAGAGAGACTGATTTAGATTGTGACACGGGTAAAGCAAGTTAGAAAATCAGGATGTCTGTGGAGCATAACACAATATACATTTCATACTGTGTGGTTTGAAAAGTGCCCTCACATGTATTTGATTCCTTAAGGGGGCATCCCTGGCTTTGCCCTAGCAGGTCCTAGAGGTGCACAGCTCATCAGCCTTTCAGCATGCTGGCTTTGTGATCTGGTAATCATGGAGCATCCAAGATCTCAGGCATATTACATATAAAATTGGAATACTAATAAAAATTCCAATCTTGCAGGGATGTATGAATGAATTCTATGGAAGTTCTTAAATTATGAAATACTTCAAACGTTAGTTTTATTTGGAAATCATGGAGAGAATACAATGCTTCCTGAGAGACCAATGATCATTTTGGTTGGAACAAACCAAGGAAGAGTCAAAATCTTACAATGAGTTTTCAAGAAAACAATATTATGTTATTATTTCAAATTATTTCTATATAGAAGATGGTAAATCTAGGGAAAAACCAGAGATAATGTAGATGTTCAGAAGGTAGAAGTAACTTGCCGAGAGTAGAACGTGAGAACACCTCCATGTCAGAGTGTTTCTGTCATCAGATGTGTTAACAAAACACTCACACACAGATTAAAGGCTAAAGAGAGACCTCAGATTCCACTTGAAAACAGATTACAACATTAATGTGTGACAATACACCTAAAGAAAGCATCTTTTCACTACTTCAGTATGAACAGCACCTCTTTTTAAGTCTTTGTGAGGTAGTAACTAAATAACTTCTACAGTCTCCATAGCTATCATTTATGAATTGCCCATCCATCCACCAGAGCTAAATTTCTTCTTGCTAAATCTCACAATGCCGAGTGAGGAATTATTCTCATGTTCATGGTAAGGAATTTTAGGTACATGTGAAGCCAGGATCCAAACCCAGGTTTTTTACTACAAAACTCATGCCCTTTACTTTCTCCATATGCCAGCCTGAGTAATCATTTTTAGCTCTTTTTTTCCGGAGTCATACAACTCTATTCAGTACCTCTGATGTTTTGTTATTATAGTCACTCATTTGTTTATTCCTTGCTCCCCATTATGTGGTAAGATTTTGTGTTTTCAAACTCCATTGCTGTTTCCATTGCATGAAATTGAATTCTTTAAATGAAGAGTACTGAGCACTCAATATAGCTTGAAATTTCAAGAACATAGGCCATCTTGAAAATGCATTTTGTATCACATCATTTTTGCACAGTTTTTGTGCAATTAATTGTGCAATTTTTTGCACACTTAGATTAAATGTATAGAAATGTACATCCAAGGAAGTTGAAACTAGGACAATATTTTTGGCATGACATTGCTATCAGTTTTGCAATATCACTTCACAGAATATACTCTTTGCTACATGCTTTTTATTCATGTAAGTTTAGCTCATTTTGAACAGAATAATTTAAAAATATACTGACTACTTTGGGAAAGAGAAACAAGCTTGTATAATACTTCTGTAAAACAAAAGTAGATGCATGATCAAAAGTCACCCTTGAAAGTAGACTAATACAAATGTGGTAACAGATTACTGATGTAGAAAATAGCTGTACAGTGAACATCAGGCCTGAATAACTGACGGCTGCTAGTCTCTACTTAAGAACCGTGAGTACTAATATTCTTGCATATGTCAGCCATTTCTAAATATCTTCTTATTTGCAGGAACAGAATAAAAACTTTACTTTTGGATAAATAAACACAGCAGCCAAAGTGGGACTAGAGACCCAGTTCCAATTCTAAGGAGGCTGGGTTAAAACCTATGACAACAATAGTTCCAAAATATTTTTTAAAAAACACTTCAATAGTTTATTGTAAACTTGAAATTTTCTCAAATAAGGAAACCAATCTTATTTGTAGCTATAACTTCATCTGGTCTTCTCTTAGAACATTCACTACACTAAACTAAAATCATATGATCATTTGGAAATAGTTTTTAAATATTAAAATTATCTAACTTCTCCAAATCTTACTCACTTGGGACTAAAGTGAATCATGAGATTTAGACAATATTTTTTTCCTTGCTTTGGAGAGAATTTGGGGTTAGAAATGGGGTTTAATTCACATAATAATAGTGGGAAATAGAAAAAGCCCATTAAAATCAGAGTGTGGGTAGAGCATTCACAATTTAAATGACTTGAGTGCTGGCTGCCTGCTTTTAACTTAGCACCTAAACAATCTGAGCAACTGTTTTATCTACAGGACCCACCCATGCTATCTTGCCATCATTATATGTCCAACTGTGTTGCCCTATTTCACATTATGAGACTAGTCCTTTGAACCTATTAGCCAATGGCTGTCAGAAGGAACACTCTTGTTTTGTAAGTACTGGCTTACCATTTGGGTATCCAGAAGTCCTTCTAGAGGTAGTTGATTTGAGAAATTATTGCCCCAAACTAAATGTAATTATAGAATCATATTCATGTTGTACTTTCACAGAAGTAGATATTTGATTTGCCCAAACTACAAAGCATTATAGCTATGAATGCCTGTAGAACTCAGGAGCTCTAAGTATGAGTCTGAATACCTTCCTGGACACTTCATGTGTGGCCATCTACCACAGTGAGAACACAAGCTAGGCTCTTCCATCTTCCAGTGTCTAAACCTGTGGAATGGTTTGAATTTCCCACCCATTCCAGGTTCTCATCAGCAACCTCTATTCTGAGGTTGCCTTGATCTTGTCAAGGGCTCCATTGAGTTCACATTTGAAGTGGCTAGTTTTAGGGGCATGCTTACCATTCAGCTCCTTAATGGTCTCCCAAGGTGTTACCCCCGAAATTCAGCTAGACCACTAGGAAGTCACAGAGGCAGTGCATTTCACAGATATTATTAACATTATGTCTCCACTGAACTCTGCCAAGAAATAGCCCTTTGCAGAAAATCTCTGCATCTTTGCAAGATGGCTTCTGAAGATGAATTCCATTTTTTGTTACTCATCATTTCTTATTAAGACTCATGTGATACATAGGCCTTGAACTCTAGGCCTGGAAAAAGCTTCCTTCTTAAAGCTAACTTCTACTTAATGAATCTCTGCAGGAAGTGAAAGCAGGCCACCAAGGGGATATTTGTTGTTCATAGCAACATTATTCACAATAGGCAAAAGATAGAAGCAACCCACGAGTTCATTGACAGATAAATGGATAAGCATGTGGTATATGTAGACGATGGGATATTGTTCAGCTTTTCAAAAGAAAATTCTGACACATGCTACAACATGAATGAACCTTCATATTATGCTAAATGAAATATGCCTGTTAGAAAAAGACAAATACTGCATGATTTCATGTACAGGAGCTATCTAAAGTAGTCACACTCATAGCAACAGTAAGTAAAACTGTGGTTACCAGGGGCTGGGGGGAGGTGGGAATGCAGAATTAGTTTACTGAGTACAGTTTTAGTTTTGCAAGATGAAAAAGTTCTGGAGACGGGTTGCACAACAATGTAATAATACTACTGAACTGTACACTTAAAAAGGGTTAGAAGGCAAATTTTGTTATGTGTATTTTTTATCACAACTAAAAAAGTTTTGAATATTAGAAAAACAAGAATCTCTACAACCCATGATCCTATCTGTTATTTATTTATTTGTTTGTTTGTTTGAGATGGAATCTCACTCCGTCACCCAGGCTGAAGTGCAGTGGCATGATCTCGGCTCACTGCAACCTCCACCTCCCTGGTTCAAGAGATTCTCCCACCTCAGCCTCCCAAGTAGTTGGGATTACAGGTGCATGCCACCATCTGTACTTTCAGTAGAGACGGGGTTTTGCCATGTTGGCCTGGCTTGTCTCGAACTCCTGACCTCAGGTGATCTGCTCCCCTCAGCCTCCCAAAGTGCTGAGATTACAGGTGTGAGCCACCACACCTGGCCTATACTTTGAGAGCAATTAATAATTGTGTTTAATAATGCAACTTCTGTTAGTATTCAGGTGTTTCATTCTTTCTTCTTTTATAATATACAAAATATCTATCTTACTCTCTGTTTTAGCTACTTGCTTTTTGCCTTTTTATGTCTTGATTGGCTTTTAGTTTTACTGTATCTGTGCTTTTATTGCAAGCTACGCTAAATGCTTTTGGAAAAGCATATGGGGTAAAAATTCTTTAATAAACCATGATTTCAAAAAGTCACTCAGAAACAGTTCCTCAAAGACCTTTCTGATACAGTTTCAGTACCCTAAAGGGGAAGCAAAATAGAACTACCTTTATCACTCTTTTCTTTTTCCATGAACTCACATTTAATAAATGTAATCGTTTCACATCGGCCGATTTTATAAATGCCAAAGCACAAAAGGTTCCCAACTCTTCCACCTATAGGAACCAATGAAAAGAACAATGACATTTTTAAATGTAAGATCTTTTGGTAATATTGCACTAAAGTGCACCTTGTCAACTAAATATCTTCAGGTGTGTAAGACATTATTTAAGAAGGAACTACTAAAAGAAGCCTTTGAAATATTTCATGTTAGCCCCTGGATTAAACTCTACATAGCTCTCATCATTCTGAAGGTCTGTGTACTCTTCTGGATAGTGGGGTGCATATCTATGACTGATTTTTTTTTGACAGTGCAGAGGTCCACAATTATGTAAGTGATAAATAAATATCTGGCAACAAACATAAGCAGGTAAATTTGATAGATTTCACAGACTTTCAACTGTTCTTTTCTTTGCAGATATAAACAAAACAAAGGTTGTTTTGTTTTGCTCAGTCAGGGTTGAAGTCTCTGGAATCTCAAGAGGAGGCCTCTCAATAAACATGTTTGCTAACATACGATTTATTACTTCAGTAAACTGCCTCTAGGAATGTGTGTGTGCTACACTGTCAGAATGTAGGCAGCAATAGTGTCAATCTTGCAACAGATAGTTTAAATAACTTGACTGGTGTGGTGCACACACGTAATCACAGCTGACCTGAAAGACCAGATCTTACATCTGATACTGCAAACTGCATCATGTCTAAATAAATCTAACATCTTGTTACATGGTCAGTATAACAGATGGTCCGTGTCTCAGGCTTATTATATTCCTAAAAAACAGCTTGCAGAAAAACAGGGTTTTTTTTCTTTCAAATCTCAATTAGAATAAAAATGACCCCAATTTGAACATTCAAATTATTCCATTTACTGTTTTTAATTTTTTTTTCAAAGTCTTACTAATTTTTCCTTAACTAACAAGATATATGTGTAGAAGGACGATTTTGCCAGCTGCAGTTCTGACACGTGTTCATTTTTATAGTACTTGGATAGTTTATTTATAACTAGGGTAGAACTCAGCCAGGAGGTCTAGAAATCACCCATTGTGGTCTGTCTCACTGAATTAATGTGTTAGAGAGACTAATGTCCCATTGGTCTCCACAACATTCATCTGTTCTCTCTTAATTTTACATAGTCAATTCTATAACAGTTAAAAGCTAATTCAGGATTTTATCCCCTAGTTGATGTTCCAGAAAAGATACGTTTTCATACAACTGCACGTGGACTTCAACATCACAATATCCACTGACTTTAATGCATGTTACACAGATCAGAATAACATGTGACAATCTAGAAGGGGTCTCATCATATGGCAACTGTAATTTACCACTGATAGTCCTAAAAGTTTGGCAAAAAATTTTTAAACCATAAATTCTATATATACTGTTCTTAAAAACATTCCTTTATATGGTAGATTTTTAAATAACTTATATAGTCAGTAGTTTTTTTGTGGTACAAGGATATATGTCTTTAGTGCAGGAAAGAAAACATGTAGCCATCATCCACTGTAAAATTCAGATTTTGGAGAAAGTTAAAATTGGGGATATCTGTTATAAATCACATTACAAAAATGTTTTGCTTGACAAAAGGTTTAATCTGAGTATTCCTTGAACTGTGAATTTCCCCAGGCAGGCCAGTACCAATACAATTCACTTAAAAAACTGATTTCTAAGCAACTTTTCAGGACTTCTTACTGTATCACGTGAGGCACATCTGTTTCTGAGATATGCGTCTAGACACCACACACTAAAGTAAGGAAGATACAGAGCAAACTGCCCGAGATTATAAAGGAACAATAGTTCAGTGGATATTATCTGTATGGATACTAGGGGGCCTTGGCACACAGAAATACATTAATATGCCTGGCACTGAGTTCTTACTAGAAGAGCTACTACCAGAGGCCATTCTAGTAGAAATTCATTGGATATTTTAAGATTTAGTAAAATAAATCGTTAAATTCAAGGCTTTGGTAAGAAAGTTTATATATGGCTTTGACAGAGGAACAGGCTCTAGGTGTTGACTAGACTACAGTAATTTGCTTATTCCAAGAAATATTTTGGAAAGACAGTCAAACCTTACTGAAAAGAACATGCTAGGATTTTAATCCAGGCAGTCTGGTCTCAGATTCTGGTCCCCTAACTGCTGTGTTAAGGTAAAAATGCCCAATCGCAAGGTTGGAGACTCATGATCACTTAATAAATGCTAGTTAAGACTTATTGCCAGAGTTGCTACATCCACAGAAAGAATACAGAAGAACAATATTCTCAATGCCAGGCACAGTGGCTCATGCCTGTAATTCCAGCACTTTGGGAGGCTGAGGCAGACAGATCACTTGAATCCAAGAGTTCAAGACCAAGCTGGGCAACATAGCAGAACCCTGTTTCTACTAATAACATAAAAATTAGTAGGGTGTGGTGGTGTGTGCCTATAGTCCCTAGCTACCCAGGAGGCTGAGTTGAGAGAACCACCTGAGCCCAGGAAGCTGAGGATGCGGTGAGCCATGATAGTATCACTGCATTCCAGCCTGGATGACAGGAGTGAGAAACTGTCTCAAAAAAGAAAAAAAAATTCTCTAGTGAAATATTTTTTTTTACTATCAAGCCTCATATTTGTAGGCAAGGTTATAGATTTTAATACTAAATTTCTGAATATTTAATGGTATGGGGATTTCAGATGGTTAAACAGAAGACAGAAAACCTTCGGTGAGCTATTATTGCTTCCTACAGGGACATTTTGGGTATAAACGTAAAAACACTGCTTATTTTCAATAAACGACTACTGTTTGTTTCCTCACTTATAAAATAGGTCTGCAAAAAGGTAGGATTCCCTTACTTAATAACTTGTTCACATTCTTAAAATTCAATAGTTAAATGCTAATTTAGAAATGTTACCAGACTACTGTTTGGGTAAAGGGTGACAGGAAATCAAATCACTTTTTCCTACTACAGTAAAAGATTTGTATTAACCAGCAACTCATGGAGTCATATTCTTCCTAAAGCTAAAAGTCTCATTACTCCAGTTACCAGAAGCTGGCACAGGATGGCGTAAGAGAAGGACATTTACTCTGATAAAATCTGGGTGCACAACTGTGCTTCCAAGGCAAAGGCAGAGAGTGGCTCACATGGGCAGATGTGATTTTAGCAGATGTGTGAATGTGTTAGGGTGGGGACAAGGACGGCAGGAAGCAGGTGTGCTCACTTTATAGGATTTTCTTTTTCTATCTTGAAATCTGTGATCCTGTGAAGTGAGCACACTTGCTTTCTATATTTTCTTTTTACTTTGGAAGAAGAAAACAGCTAAAGCCCCAGAGGCTCTGTTCTCATAGACAGGATTAAATTAATTAATCAAATTAGACACTAGAAAACATTTTTGGATGCCACAATTTTGTGGGAAAGGTAGTTTCTTCTATTTGAACCATCTAAAAGCTGATACATCATCTGCCTGAATAGAAAAGAAGGGCGAGGCCCAACTCAATTAATTTATTAGAGATTAGCCACGTGTCCTTTCTTATTACTGATTCCCAACATCTGTCACAAAGCAGATTTTGTTCAGGACACTATGAACCACTGCATCATTCATTACTGGGTGAAATAAGTGTAACACCACCAGGCCACTATATCAGCAGTGACATTGGTTTCCCATAAAACATCAACACTGAAACACACACTACACCTGCACACAAAATGACATGAACACAATGATTACTCAACATATAGTCTAAATGTTTATCCTCTTAATCCACTTGTATGAAATTCCTTTTCAAGATAGATGAGGGGTAAAAGTGACATTTTCTAACCTTCTCCTGTACTTCAAAATTCTGTGCACGTCCTCTAATCAGAACTAAGTAGCTGCAGTTTCTCTTTAATGATAAACAATTTGTTGGGTTTTTTGTGTTCATTGCTTAGAAGCAGTAAGTGTTGAGGACAACACCTTAAAAGTGTTAGCTCCCTGTGATTCTATTTTTTTTTTTTTTGAGACGGAGTCTTGCTCCGTCACCCAGGCTGGAGTGCAGTTGCGCAATCTCGGCTCACTGCAACCTTCGCCTCACAGGTTCAAGTGATTCTCCTGCCTCAGCTTTCCGAGTAGCTGGGATTATAGGCATGTGCCACCATGCTTGGCTAATTTTTTTTTTTTTTTTAGTGGAAATGGGGTTTCACCATGTTGGCCAGGTTGGTCTCAAACTCCTGACGTTAGGTGATCCACCCACCGCGGTCTACCAAAGTGCTGGGATTACAGGTGTGAACCACCAGGTACAGCCGTCCCTGTGATTCTTGAGTAGAGCACTGGGCTCTTGGCAACCTTGTGAGAGACAGGCGAGTGCAATCTAAGCCCTCCTTCACTGTGATGCTCTGTACAGAGAGCTGGAGGGTGGCAGAACGTGAGCGGGAAGGAAAGAGGGTGGGGGCAGCCAGTTGACAGCAATGCTTTCTGCAACAAGGAAAAGGAACAGCAGTGGTATAGTCTCAGTGTGTTCTTCAAAATTCACATATTGACCACTAATTATCAATGTGCTAGTAAGAGGTGAGGCCTGGGCTTCACCGTTCAATAACCTGCTACAATCACCTCCTGTAGAAGGAGATCAAGTAGTGAGAACAGAGCCCTCATGGATGGGATCAGGGCCCTTATGAAAGGGTTGAGGGGGGTGAGTGTGGCCCTCTGTCCCTTCTGCCACGTGAGGACATGGTGTTCTTTTCCTCTGGTAGAAGCAGCAACAAAGTGCCATCTTGGAAGCAGATGGCAGCCCTCACCACACACTCAACCTGCTGACACCTGCATCTTGGGCTTCTCAGCCTCTAGGACTGTGAGAAAACAAATTTCTATTGTTTATACATTATTAAGTTTCAGGTACTTTGTGAAGAATGGCACAAACAAACTAAGACAAGCCATCAGGGAAAAATAATAATAAAGAAAAGTCATTCCTCTGAGTAATTTCTAGAACTGAAATTTCAATGATTTTAAGACCAAGGATTGGTGGAGCTGCAAAAAAAAAAAAAGAAAGTTTTCAATTTAGAGCAACCATCTCTAAGAAAAGAGCACAGAAGTTCATACTGAAGTTGAAAAAAAGAAAAAGAAAACAAAAAACACCAACTTTGTCCAGTCTGTGTTTTCTCTGGAAAAGTCTGGAAAAGCCTTAACATGTCTAATTTCAAAGGTAAGACAATGGGATGTAGCATTTTTATTCAATAAAAATGACACCGTCTTACTCATTCTACATAAGATCAGGAAGGGCTATGGAGCAAAAGGAAGGGAAAGAGAAAGGATCAAGCAGAAACAAAAAAAAATGAGAGGAGAAAGGCAGGGGACCAGCCATGGAGGAAAGGAAGGCAAGCAGAAATGGGGAGGGAACAAGAGGAGCGGGGGAAAAGAAACAGCACCTCCCTCTGTCACACAAGCCTGCAGTTCTTTGGGCCCTGTGGTTTGACAGCTTCAACTGTGGATTGCAGAGACCCATCCCCTTTCCTGTATCTCACACCTGGGTCATGCCACCTGCTTCACTATACCCATCCAATTCTGACCCTCTCAGAGGACAACATGGCTTTCGAGCTACATAGTTTTGCCCAGCAGCTTTCCTTGACCACTGCAGACCACCTGCTTTTTAAACTCCTGCAGTGCCCATCTGTAACACCTGTCACTTGTCATTTGTCTTCACCTTGTTGGGCCACTATTTAGGCAACTAGGTCTTACTTGTCCAGTACCTTACCAACTACACTATAGAATTCTAGAGGATGGAACTTATATGTTTCATTTCCTTTGATTCTCTACAGTGGTCACTATGGTGTAGATAGTTTCAGCATTTACTACTGACTAGTGAAATGCTGGTCTTCATTCATCTTTGAGCTAAATAGCAAAAATAAAGAGATTTTTAATCTCACTTTAGGGAAAGTGATTAGGATATTCATTTATAATACTGTACTCCTTTTCTGAACATATTCTAACCACATGTTCTCATAGCTATGAGAATAAGTTATCTCACTGATATGGTAGCACTGTATGATCGTAACCACAGGGAACCTTGGAGACTCTTCCATCTCCATTATTCTGCAGATGAGAGGAGAAATGTGGTATAATGAAAACAGCATATGCTGTGAGGAGAGTCCTAGACTCAGACCTGAGGCCCATCTCTCAGGGTGATGTGATCTTAGATAATTTACTGGATCTCTCTCTGCCAAGGCAGCTGCATCATTTATGAAAGAGTGACAATAATATCTGCTTTAAAATACAGTTGTCTATAAATAAGATGATTTATACAAAAGCATCAAGTGCAGTAAATGGCATGTGGGAGGCTCTGTACTATTTTGCTACTAGACTATGAGCCCTTTCAGGGACTATGTTCTATCCAGCTTTGATTTTTCAGCATCTGATATATAGATTAAGTCTTTCTTGAATGAGGAAACAGATCCAGACCTTGAGTGAGGCTTCTCCAAAGCCAGGCAGAATTAGAGTCTGGGTTGGGTTTATATATATATATTTTTTTTTTATTGCATTTTAAGTTTTGGAGTACATGTGAAGAACATGCAAGATTGTTGTATAGGTACATACATGGCAATGTGGTTTGCTGCCTTCCTCCCCATCACCTATATCTGGCATTTCTCCCCATGTCATCCCTCCCCAACTTCCCATCCCTTGCTGTCCCTCCCC
>CAUYQU010024492.1:0-22290 GCA_963574635.1 Cheracebus regulus | reverse complement strand
CCCATTTTTAGACTGTATTCTAGCCTGGGCAATAAAACAAGAATCCCATTCTCTCTTACTCTTTCTCTTCCTCTTTCTTTCTCTTTCATTCTTTTTTTTCTTTCTTTTGCTGTTTCTTTCTTTCTCCTTTTCTCTCTTTTTCTAAAATCTCTTCCTCTTTCTTTCTCTCTTTCATTCTTTTTTAAAAAATAAATAAATAAATAAATCCTACAAATTTAACAAAATATGTATTTTTAGAAAAGCAGCTACTATTTACTAAGGATCAGAGTAGACTTGGCATTTAGCCAACATTATCTTACTTGTTTTTCTTCCCAGAAGATTTGTAAAGTTAATGTTCTTATGATCACTTTACAGTTTAAAAACTTGAGACTTGGAAGGATCAAGTGATGTCTTCAGGGTAGCGCACATAGCTAGTAGGTAGCAAACTGAATGTGAAACAGTCTGTCATCAAGCTTATATTTCTAACTCCTATACTATTCTGCTTTGTTAACTCTAGCTTAACTCCTTAGTTTTTTACCTCAGTTTGTTTAATATATCTTTATTGTTGTATTACAGCATAGAATATGAATGTGAGCAGAGTACGGTTATGTAAATTTACTGACTGGGTTCTAGATAATAACAATATACTGACTACTACTACTTGAAAAACCTACTTGAGATACTACAGTTTTATCAAATTTAAAGACATTTTATAAGTAAAAATATTAACATCTTTTAATATTTCATGAAGCATATGTGTTCAAGCACATGCCTTCCTGGCAAATCAATCTTGTTTTAGAATTAGTGATTGGCATATTTATATAAAACTCATTTTAAACTTTTACCAATCTCTCCCTTGTAACTCTTACCCAGAAATTTCACATTCTTTTCTGCAAAGTCTATATTTTATAATCTAGACAGAATTATGGCCCAGGTGAGATACCTAAAATCATCATGTTTTTGTTACAATCTTTTTCATGTAATAAGTAAAGCTAATAAAAGGACTTATTAATGCAAGATAAAAGCCAGCTGTATTATTTCAATCTAATGATGGAATTCTATCAATCAAGGTACACTTTGCTGTCAGAACAGAAAACAAGAAGGTTTTATGTGGAGGAAAATAAGTCTTAGGGTAAAAGTATAAAGCTCAATCTATAAAAGGAATGTGCTTCTAAAATTGGGAATATGAGCAAGGAAAAGCAAACAGTATTTGATAAGGCCTGTCTAGACATTGGTATTTTGAGTATGAATATTGAATAATAAAATTGAAATGAATAATATTTTGATAAGATCAGGCAAATTCATGAAAATATAAATCAATGAGAGAGAACAAATTCTACGGCAATGTCATTTTAAGGCCTGAATGCAAGTATGAGCTGGACCTTTATTTGGCAAACTCTCTAATCAGCTAATCGCTTTATAATGCGTACTGTGAAACCCACTGATTCTTTTCAGTCTAGTTTTATTGTGGATTTAATAAAACTACTTTGTTTTCTTAATAAAATTCACCTTTTATTATAAAGTATTATGTGTTTATTATCAAAATTTAGACAACTTAGGAAGGTACAAAAAATAAGATTTACCAGGTAGCAGTTATTTTCCGAGTAAATCTTTGCTAACACTTTCATTACTGGGACTTTAAACAGGCCAATATTAAGTGCTCTGCATCTGAAATAAGACTATATTAATCTATAATAGAAAATTATTTATTATTAGGTTGGTGCAAAACTAACCTTTTTTTTTTTTGCCGTTACTTTTCATGGCAAAAACGGTAATTACTTTTGCACCAACCTACTAGTTTATGTGTTAATTGTTTCTGATAATTTTTTACTTACTTGTTTACTTTCTAAAATAGTCTATTATATGTGTTAAATCATATTTGCAGAGATAAATGTTACGGACATCAAAAGTCATATTTAAAGCTATGAAGTATGAGAAATATCAATTTTCATCCTGTGTCTTAAGTATTTACACAAAATGAAATAACTGGCCATATGGAAGCTGGAATGTTTGTACTCATCTGGTTACAGTCTTGTCTCTTGGGGCTATGTGGTCACTTTGGGGAAAAGCAATGTAATTCAGAGCCTATGCATGTATCTCTCTTGAAACTCATTCACAATTCTAAAAATTAGCGTGACATGTTAAGAGGTGGTTCAGATTCCTAACGTTCCTTTTAAAAATTCTAAAATTGACCATGATTATGGTTTTCCTTTACTTAAAATCATTTAACTTCCTTACTTAGGTTTTTGCTACTAAACTCTGTAGTAGCACAAATCTGCTAGTAGAAGGAGAGATAGGGACCCATGGTATCCACAATGAAAAAGTAAATTGCTGATGGAAACTGGTTTTCTATTGACAGTGACTAGCTTGCCTAAGACGTTAACTTTATCTTCAACATTTTTTAAAACAATCTATTGTATTATCCCTCCCCTCCAAAAATTAGTGTTATTCAAGTGACAAATCATAAGTCAGAGCTTGCATATATTAAGAAGCAAAGGAGTGAATAACATCTTCATTGAGAGGATAGCTTGTTCCATGCTGCAAAAGAAGAAATGAAATATGACAGATATATAGTTTTCATTCAGCACATGTTTACTGACATATTTCACATGTCAGACATGCCTAAGACCCTGGGAGTACTGGAGAAATCCAGTACTTTTTCTTGCAATGCTTTCAAGAAATTGTTTTTTAATTTGTAACATGCCAAGCAAGCCACTTTTTATTACCCTAAGGACAGATTAAATTGTCCTAGAAGGCAATTAACTCTTTGAATAATCATTTCTACAATACCAATCTTTTGGTACTTTTCCAGGAATCAAAAATCCATAGAACTAAAAGGATTTACTGGTGTTAGGATAATTTGGTGTTAGGATAATTTTGCAAACTGTATCATGGATTTCTAAAATGCATCCTCCTGAATATATGCCTTGATTTCCCTAAATGCTTATTTAAGATGCAACATTATTAAAATTATTATAAACATTATACAATTAGGTGCATAATCAATTCATTTACTCTTTCAACCTTTTTTTTTTTTGCTTCATTTCTGTGGTTTGTATAAGATACATACCATTAAAAAAAAACCTATTAATTTAAAATGTCCTATTATTTACAAAATCAGAGATGTTATAAAGTATGGAGAATAATTATTCTTGACATAAATCAGTGATAATAATTGAATAATTCATCTGTTGGCTAATTTAAAGAATTTTTACATAAGTAAATAGATATGTCCCTCCCTTCCAAGAAAACAGAACCAAGTGTTTTCTTCTAGCTTCACTCTCAGGCTATGTATTTTGCATATGACTGTACAATTAAGAGTAATTGAAGAAATCTCAGTATAGCCAGAGACAGATAATAGGAAAGGGCAAGAAGTAAAATTAAGGAAAGAGTTTCAACCCAGCCTTACCCCCAAGTATTTACCCCCAAAAGATAAGTAGAAGATCAGTTTAGGCAGAAGTCAGTCTATTGTTATTCCAGACTTGAATATATGAAATTGTGAAGGCTATGTTATTTTAAGCTTCAACAAAGCAGGCCTCTTGGGTCTCTTTGCTCCTTCTATGCAAAGTATAGGTGAGATAAAAATAAGCTAAGGGAAAAGATTACCCTCATCAATTTAGGCATACTGTTACACTAATCTTCCTTCCTCTGAGTAGGATTGTAGCCTTAGGAAATTCACTTTGTTTTACTTAGCAACGTGGCCCAAAACATAGTTAATTAAGTAAGATATTACTTACTTTTAAAATTAAAGGCCAAAGTGACCAGGTATCTAAAGTAGCACGTACAACAAATGAGATCCAAAGCTGCCTTCTGCAGCTGACCTATTTTATCAGGAAATCTATCTTTGCAAGGTCCTAGACAAGGATAGAAGCCTGGAGTATTGGGTTCTACCTAGAATGCAACAGAAAATGTGGATAATGTCAAGGTGACTCTTCCTGGGACTGAGCAGGCCTCTTCCTTTCATTACCAGAGGTTGTTCTTGCCTCTCCTCAGACCGATTTTCTGAGCCCCAGTCAATTTCTCCTGAAGATTTAATACCTCTCCTTCAGAAACTTTGTTATATTTTTTCCTCTACCTTTGTAGAGTACATATAATAAGTCTAAGAAAGGAAATTTGAGACAACCAGGATTTTGATGAGTTTGACTCATGCTCAAGAATTAAAATAAATTTTCTTGTTGAAGTATTGGGAAGATAAGCTTCAGCTCTTATATTTATTTAAAATAATTATTTCTTACTATGTTCAAGATGTATGGATTTTATTATTCTTACATGTCATTGCAATATCCCATAAGGTTATTGTATTTTATTTTGGGATTTTTGAGGATTTTGTTTTGTTTGCCTTTCAACATGCAAATATATATAATCTGCCCCTTTGGGTAGCACTTGTGGTTAATATACTACTCTCTTTTTAAATTATCTTTCTATCTGCACCACTTCTAAATAGTAATTGGATTGTGTGATCTTCTTTTTTGGTGAGTACATTCACCTCAGGTTCTTTTCCTTGTTGTCATAGGTTAGATCTTCCCAATCTGACCTGTGTGGACCAACAGACAAAACAAAAGATGATAAACAAAACAGAAAAATAAACATGTACCCCATCCGTATATTTTCTGATTATATAATCTGCTATCTTTTATTCCCAAAAGTTACCATTTTAATCATGGTTTTTCCATTCAGTTAATCACAGCCTGAAGCTATGTTATGAAGTGTTGTCTCAACAGTATTCACAATTACACTGAAGGCAAGAAAAAGCTAAAGCAATTAAAATACCTGGGGGACTTTTCAAAAGAAGATATACATGTGGCCACCAAACATATGAAAAAATGTTCAACATCACTAATCATTAGAGAAATGCAAATAGAAACCACAGTGAGATACCATCTCACATCAGTTAGAATGGCCATTATTAAAAAGTCTAAAAATAACAGATGCTGACAAGGTTGTGGTGAAAAGGGAATGCTTATACACTGCTGGTGGGAATGTAGATGAGTTTAACCACTGTGGAAAGCAGGTTGGTGATTTTTCAAAGAACTTAAAACAGAACTACCATTTGATCCAGGAATACCATTATTAGGTATATACCTAAAGAGAAATAAATTGTTCTTCCATAAAGACACGTGCATTTATATGTTTATTACAGCATTATTTGTAATAGCAAAAACATGGAATCAACCTAGGTGCCCATCAACAGTAGACCGGATAAAGAATATGTGACACATATACAACATGGAATACTATTCAGCCATAAAAAGAATGAGATTATATCTTTTGCATCAATATGGTTGGAGCTGGAAGCCATTATCCTAAGCAAACTAATGCAGGAAGAGAAAACCAAACAACATGTGTTCTCACTCGTGAATGGGAGCTAAACATTGAATACACGTGGACACAAAGAGGGGAACAAAAGACACTGGGGTCTACTTGAGGCTTGAGGGTGGGAAGAGGATGAAGATGAGAAAACTACCTATCAGGTACTGTGCTTATTACTCAGTGTCAACAGAATCTGTACACCAAACCCTGTGACACACACCTTACCTGTATAACAAACCTGCATATGTACCCCTGAAACTAAAAGTTAAAAAATAAAAAGTAAAAATTATCAAGCCAAAAAATAATTAAAATAATTTACAGACTGTGGTAACTGCTGTGAAGGAAGTGAGCATAGTTATGTGAAACCACAGACAGATTGAGAGAATTAAATATTAAAAGTGTTTTAGAAAGTGGAAATAAAAATTAAAAAATAAAATACTTTTGGAAGGCAGTGAGTAAAAACAGCTAAGATTAGCCTTTACCAAAAAAAAAAAAAGGCTCCATTAAAATGAATATTTTTGTTTGATAAAATCCCTCAGAAAGTACCTCAAGGGTGTGAGAGTTTATTTCTGGATTCTCAAGTGGATTCTCAATTTATTACACTTATCTATGTGTACCTCCTTACACCAGTAACACCCTATCTGATTATAGCTTTGTAGTAAGTTTTTCTTCCTTTTTTATTTTATTTTTTATTTTTTTGATGAAGTCCCACTCTGTGGCCCAGGCTGGAGTGCAGTGGTAAAATCTCGGCTCACTGCAACCCCCGCCTCCTAGGTTCAAGTGATTCACCTGCCTCAACCTCCCAAGTAACTGGGTGTACAGGCATGCACCACCATGCCAAGCTAACTTTTGTATTTTTAGTAGAGATGGAGTTTCACCAAGTTGGCCACGAACTCCTGACCTCAGGTGATCCACCCTGACATCTTGGCCTCCAAAAGTGCTGGAATGACAAGCATGAGCCACCATGCCCAGCATAAGTTTTAAAATGGGTGTTCTGCTATTGTTGGGTGGGATGTTGTAGATGTCAGCAAGGTCTAGTTGTTTATAACGTTGTTGAACTTCTATTCTTTGTTGATCTACTGCTTAATTGTTCTTGCCAATATTGAAAGTGGGGCATTGAGGTCTTCAACTATTATTGTTGAATTCTCTATATTTCCCTGCAATTCTGTCAGCTTTCGCTTCATATATTTTTTTGCATCTATTTTTTTGGTGCTTATATGTTTATAATTGTTGTATTTTTTTCTGATAGATTTACCCTTTCATTGTTTTATAATGTCTTTGTTTCTTTTTTTATTTATAAAGTCTATTTTGTCGAATAATTATATAGTCACTCCAATTTTCTTATGGTTGCTATTTGCATGATGCATTTTTTTTTCATCCTTTTACTTTCCACCTATTTGTGTCTTTGGATCTGAAGTATGTCTCTTACAGATGGCATATAGTTTGATCTGAGGTTTTTATGCTGTCTGATAGTCCTGACTTTGGATTGCATGTTTAATCCATTTACATTTAATGTCATTATTGATGGAGTCAAATTTATGTTTGGTATTTTACCTTTTGTTTTATCACGCCTTTTTTTTGTATCTCTATTTCTTCTTTAATGTTTTCTCTTACTTAAGTGAATATTTTGTAGTGTAATATTTCAATTATTTTAATAGTTTATTTCACCAGGTTTGAGTTGTTTTCTTAGTACTCTAAGTAATACAGGATATATCTCAGTTTATCATAATTGACTTCAGATTTATACTATCTTTATATATAGAAATGTTACTCTTATATAAGGCTATTCTCTCTTGTATGATTGCTATTATTATTATGCATATTAAGTCATTATATTATAAAGCCAGTAATACATAGCTATAATTATTACTTTCTATAATTTTATGTCTTGTATAGAGGCTGAGAGAAGACAGGTTGGAAAGATTTTTATATTAACCCTCTTTTTAACAGTTCTGGTTCTCTTTACTGTTTCCGTGGATTACAATCTGATGTCATTTTCTTACTCCAATACAGCATTGCTTTTGCTTTTCTCCATGTGCTATTATTGGCAAATCTATTACGTTTCTGTATGTTATAAGTGTGATACAATTGCATGCATAATTGTTACATAATTGCTTTATAAATGAACTATGAAATGAGAAATTATGTATTTGTAACATCTTTTATACTTAGCTATATCATTATCAATCCTGGTACTTTTTTTTTTTTCATATGGTTTCTACTTACTATCTGTAGTCAATTGTTTTCTGCTGGAAAAATTTCCTTTAGTATTTCTTATAAGCTAACTTCGCTAACCATAAGTTCTCTCAGTTTATTTGGGAATATCTTTATTTTATCTCATATTTTAAAGAGAGCTTCAGTGAAAATAAAATTCTTGGCTGACATTTTTTTTTTCTTTTGGCACTTTGAATATATTATCCAACTGCCTTTTGACCTCTATAGGTTTCAATAAGGAGTCAGCTGTTATTCATATTGGGGCTTCTTTGTATTTTTTTTTTCTCTTGCTGCTTTCAAATTTTTTTCTTTGTCTCTGTCCTTCAACACTTTTACTATGTTGTGGATGCCTTTATGTTTATCCTACTTGGAGATTGTTGATGCTTGGTTGTGTTGATTTTTTTAAATCAAATATAGAAAGTTTGAGGTTTTAAATGTTATTTGTCTTTTCCCTTTTTTTTCTCTTATTCTTTTGCTGCTCTCATTACATGTATGTTGGTGTACTTAATGATGTCCCACATTTATCTGAAGCTCTGTTTATTTTTTTATAGCTTTTGTTCTCTGCATCATTCTGATTATATGATATGCCTTCAAGTTTATCAATTCTTTCTTCTGTTTGTTAAAATATACTATGAAACACCTCAAATAAAATTTTTGTTTTGGCTATTTTTCTTTTCAAACCAAGAATTTCCATTTGGTTCATTTTAATAAATTCTAGTTTCTCATTTGTATATGGGACATTGTCTTTATAGCTTCATTGACTTCTTTTTAATTTTGTTTTACTTCTTTTATTGTGGTAACACACATATAATATACAACTTGCCATTATAGCCAATTTAAATTATATAATTCAGTGGCATTAAGTACATTTATATTGTTGTGCAACCATCACCATCCATCTTCAGAACTTTTTTTACCTTCTCATACTGAAATTCTCTGTCAATTAAGTAACAGATTCTTGTTTTAGGCTTTCATCTCCCACTGGCACCCACATTCTAGTTTGTCTCTATGAATTTTACTACCCTAAGTACCTCATATAAATAGAATCATACAATATGTGTCCTTCTATGAACAGCTTATTTTATTTGTTATAATGTCTTTTAGGTGTATTCATGATGCAACGTGTGTCAGAATTTTCTTCTTTGTTAAGCCTGCATAATGTTCCACTTCGTGTATATACTATATTTTACTTATTCATTCATCTGTCAGTAGACATTTGGGTGGTGCATTGGTTCCGCTTTTTCATCGTGAATACCACTGTTATTGACGTGGTTTTACAAGTGTCTCTTAGAGACCTCACTTTGAATTTTTTTGGGTAATACCCAGAAGTGGGATTGTGGATCATATCGTAATTTTATCTTTAACTTTTTATGGCACTACCATACTGTTTTCCATAGTGGCTCCACCATTTTATATTTCTACCACCAATGTAGAAGGATTCTAATTCTTCCACATCATCACCAATGCTGGTTTTCTATTTTTTGATTATTTGTTTAGTTTTGTTTAATAATACCTGTCTTAATGGGTGTGGAATGATATTTCATTGTGGTTTTTATTTTTAACTCTCCTAATGATTAGTGATATTGACTATTTTTACATGTGATTGTTGGCAATTTGCATATCTTTAGAGAAATGTGAAGTTTTGCCCATTTTTAAAGTAGGTATTTTTTGTTGTTGACTTGCAGGAGTTCTTTTTATGTTGTAAATATTAATTCTTTATCAGATGTATAATTTGCAAATATTTTCTCTCATTCTATGGGTTGCTTTTTCATTCTGATAATGCACCACATGTAAATGTTTGAAATTTTGTAAGTTTTAATTTATTTTTTCTTTTGTTGCCTATGTGATATTGTCATATCGTTACCCTATTTAAGCATGTTTTCAAAAGTTCTTTGAATGTATTTATAAGAGCTAATTTGAAGTCTTTGTCTGCTAATTTCAACATCTGGGTCCTCTGAAAGGCAGAGTCTGTTACTAACTTTTTTCTTGTATATAGGTTGCACATTCCTATTTCTTTGTAGTTCTCATAATATGTAGTTGAAAGAGAATTTTATATAATAGATTTTAGCAACTCTGAACATCCTTTCTTCCACAGTAGGGTTTGCTTTTGTTTGCATATTTATTTATTATCTGAACTGGGCTTTCTCATTACATCTATTTCCTTATAGTGTGCACTCTCTGATGTACCCCTTAGAGGGTATAACCTTGAGCATGTACACTATTACCCTCTAGTGACAGTGAGTTTAACATGACTCTCTTTGACTGTCTCTTTTTGTGATCTTTCTATTAAGCTGTGTGTCATTATTGGTATTACACTTAGCAGATAGCTTGCACTGTCAACTAATTGTTCTATTACTTTAAAAAATGTCCTTTGGTATAAATTGCTGTATAATCTTATTCAATAAGATCTTGGCTGCTTTTCAGATTTAGAGCTTTGTTCTAAACCCATAATGGTTCTTCTTAGCTATCTTTTCCTTTCTGGTTTTATTTGACCTGAATTTTAGCTTGTTATTTCCATGAAGCTACCATCTTTGTCCTAATTGATCACCACCAAAACATTTATTGTTTTTGACAGTGCCCTTAGGCTTGAGCTTTCCCATGCTCTGTTACCAATAAAGTCAGTTCTCTTCAGGTGAGCTACCTAGCTCTCTGTTTGTTAAAACTGTGTCTCCCTGAGCAAAACATCTGCATCACGTCTCTGGAGCTTGGGACTGGGACAGTGCTTCATTCTTCATAGAGTTACACCTCTGCTTTACAAGTGTCATGCTGAGTATAAGTGGTTGACTTTGGTCTTCTTGGCTTGCTTCTTTTGGCTTGGAATCACTGTCCTATGAAGGATCTGAATGAGGAAAACTGAATCCTAATATATTCTTGATCTGTTCCTGGGATAGAGCATCTACCCCATGAGTGTATTACTCCTATTTGTCAATGATATTTCTGGGTTTCAGCTGTGTCTGTTATTCTTCAGTTAGAATTATCTAGTTCAGTCACTTCAGAGAGTAATTCTTCAGTATTCTGCTGCAAGGGTTAAAAGAGAAAATCTAGGATGTGTGACTTCTCCTTTCAACCAATACTATAGTTTATGTTCCCACCCAACTTCACTTTCATATCTACTATTCTCAGGGATGTTAAGTGCCTTTAATTCCTGAGCATTTTCCTTATTTTAGTTTTGTGTTGATTTGCTTCTTGGCCTTCTTCCAAGAGCTTCCATGTTGCACAATTTTATTGAATGACATTCGTATCAACATTTATATTAATAGTGTCCCCTGGAGTTGTATATTGTACAATCTTTGTGGTTGGAATATAGCAGCCCTGAGCATCATCTCTCTCATTATCTTCAACCTCTGACTTAGATTTTATTGCCTTAGAAATGCAAAGAGCTATGTAGCTCAGTCAGCTAACACTCATTTATTGCATTTTTGCTTCTAAATTTTTGTTGATATCCTTTGTCTGCTCTAGCTTCCTTCCTAATCTCTTTACGCTTGTGGATTTGTGCCTTGTATTTTTAATTACCATTTTATTGGGATTTTGGCAAAGTGCATAGGTGAAGAGATGTGTTCAATTGCTACGTTTAACACACAGTTGGTATTTTTTTTACCTGATACGTGCCAAACATGGTGTTGGATCTTTGCATTTGCCTTTGTTTGTTCTCATTATGTTGAACATGCAGATGTCTTCTCAAAATTGTTATTGCCTCCTATGTCTGAGTCTAATATGGGGACTTAAAATGACTTTTCACTTTTAAAGTACATTTAGTCACAAGTACCTCTAATTTACTAAATATGAAAAAATAAAAATTTTGCTAGCAATATGGATCCCCTTTTACAAAGGAGGTTACGTTTCTCATGTTGCCACACCTCCATTAACCCAATTGCTACTACCACCTCCATCCTATCATATTCCTCTCACATAAGCTATGTAACATAGGAGTTATATGTGTATAATCCTTCTTCAACTATATATGCATTTTCTTATCCTCCTACCTCAAGGCACAGAGAAATTCCCTTATTGGCTATACATAGTTTCTGTTGGCAATTGTATTTTACTCAGGTCCCTCTGGTAAATTTGGTTACATTTTTTCCTCAATCATAGTTTTTCTCTGGTAGCAACTAAATACATTGAATCAGGCAAAAATCTGATATTGGTTATTTTATTATTAATAACTCTAGTATGTTATCCTTACTGCAAAACCAAATGCAAAACTCTACTACAAGGTATGTAATACCCATAACACCCTGGCTTTGCCAGTCTAATGCACCTAGTACTCTCACCTTTTTCTCGCCTAGCTCTCTCTGTAATGGCCCATATATCAGCATTTATGAGATGCTCTAGAAATTATAGAATATTTTTTCACTCCTTATATTTTTAAATATTCATATAAACATATCAAGACATTTGTTAGATCAGAATCTAAAGTTCAGAAAGTTTCGGAAACTAGCCCATAGTTACACCTGTGGTAAGAGATAGCACAAGTAGAACTATGTCTTCTACTTTAGGGTCTGGAGCACATTTTGATCTACTATTGTGTCTTAGTTTACTATCTGATGCAAGGAAAACATGAAAATTAAAATCACTGAATTCCTTTGGTTGTGATTATAATGATAGCAACACAATTGCCAACCCACAGCAGGTGTTTATAATGTGTCAAGCTAAGTGCTTCTACTGAATTACTGTGTTTAAATCTCACTCTATTTCTATGAAATGTTATGGTCCTCATATAATTAGTCTGAAAAGAGAACCTTGCACGAGCATATTTTGCTTTGTGTTATCTTCTCATATCTTTTTATAGATTATAATAAAGTAAATATTTTTTCCTTGTAAAATATTCCCAGTAATAACTTATATCTAAAGATTATAGGTTTATTTTTTAGCAAATTTTATCAATGAATAAACCAGCCATTTTTTAATTTTGTAATTTGTAAAATAAATTAATCTCTCTTCAGATGTGATTATAGTCTTGTAGCTATATTTTAATTTTCTTTGTAATGAAATCTACAATAAAATGTTTCTAAAGAAATCAGAATCTAAAGTTACTAAGTTACTAAAAGTTATTATATTTGGAGATTCAAAATAAGCAATTATTAATGCAGTATTCACCAATGAGTTGAGGTGGTTGGGGTTCTTTCTCTGAGTGATTTCTTAACTTACCCGTATAACATAAAATGAGAAAGTCTCTCAGTCTTGTGGTACACTCTCAGGTTTTTTAAAAAATCGTTACTTTAGTTTTTGTTTAATTTATATATTTCAAAGCATACCTGGTGGCATACATCAGAATTGTATCACAGAGAAATATATGTGAAAACAGCATGAAAATAATAAAAGTAAATTGACATTTCCAATCAAGAAGAAGAGAACATGAGCGTGGAAAAAATATGCATATACTTACTCTTTCTGACACAGAAGTTATGCATATCACTTCCACTCATGTTCTATTAATGAGAACCTGTTCTATGGCCATAACTCGACTAAAAGAGAAGTAGGATGAAGAGTCTGGCGGGATGGTCACTTCTCAGAAACAATTCTGCAGCATGTAAGGGAGAACACAAATATTTTTTAACAGACAGCTGTATTTACCATACAAACTAAATGTGTTTCAGCAAAGAATTGGTTAATTAAATTACTCATCATTCATAAAATGGAACAATATGCAACTATTAAAAAGGACGGGGAGATACACATGTATTGAGTACACACACACACACACATCTCATCATTTTTTTTTGAGAGTAAGGGAAAGGCTTTATTGAATGTGTACAGTTTCAGAGGAAGCAATTTTGAGTAGATCTAAAGGGAGAATTCCTTAGGACATTGCATATTATTCATTACATGAAGAGCGTTTTTCTAAATGAAAAATCTTCAGGACTTTCAGGAGAGGAAGAACAAATTAAGGAATGATCTCCACAGCAGAGACCTCGAGGCTCTTATGTGTGCAGGGTACAGTTCCAGTGCAGAAGTCCTCAAGAACAGCATGGGGCCTCCACTGGGGTGTCTCGGGCTTCTTCCAGGACAGCGGTTGAAGTGGGTCGCGCTGCAGTCCAGGAGACAGTCTGGGGTTCTTCTCCTTTCTGGTTGCTTCCTGATATTCGGAATCCAGGGTTTTCAGCAGCTTCCGGGCATCCTAGACTGTAGAGGGCACCCTGGGTGTGTGTCCTTCCACCTCTGCAGGCGCTTGCATCTCCAACGCTAGCTCAGGCCGCTTTGGTAGCATCTGGGTCTTCTTGAGGTGACTGCAGGTGTTTGTGGTTTCAGCCGTTGACTCCTAGACATGGGAGTCTCGAGAGCATTTGTGACCTCTCTCATCTCCGGGAAGGGCTCCGTGCCCGGTGGAGGCGCAGTGCAGCAGCTAGCGTGTAGCAGAGCTCTTGCAGAGCTGAAGGCCTTGGCAGAAGCGGCGGCTCAGCACAGGAAAGTTATCCAGTGCTCAGGCCCAGGGTTGCTCTCGGTTCAGGTCCGGTGGTATGTGGGGCTCTGAACCTGCCTGCCTCCAAGGCAGCTCTTCCAAGGGCTGATGGATGGAACTCGATAGCCTCAGCCTCTCAAGACTTGACCAGTACAGCCACGCACTTAGTCTAGGAAAAGGGCAAATGGCCTCATTTCTTAAAAGAAAAACATATACAATCTTTTTTTTTTTTTGACCCCTGAACTTTTTATTGGCCTCCTGCTCCCCAAAGGGTCCCCTGCTTCTGCTGGCTTAATGTCTCAGAACTTCGGTGTCATTGTTCTCAGACACCACTTTGCCATCCACTGTCTGGCGGGTGGTGGTCTTTTGGATGGTTTGCACGGAGTTGCTGCTGAACCATATACAATCTTTTATAAACCTCCGACTCGACTTGGCAGGACACAGTGGCTCATGCCTATAATCCCCACTCTTTGGGAGGCCGAGGCGGGTGGATCACTTGAGGTCAGGAGTTCCAGACCAGCCTGGCCGACATGGTGAAACCCCATTTCTACTAAAAATACAAAAATTAGCCGGGTGTGATGGTGGGCACCTATGGTCCCAGCTATTCAGGAGGCTGAGACAGGAGAATCGCTTGAACCGGGTAGGCAAGGTTGCAGTGAGCCAAGATGGTGCCATTGCACTCCAGCCTGGATAAGAGAGTAACATTCTGTCTCGATAAAATAAAATAATAAATAAATAAATAATCCCAACTCAGTCCACAGAATATTTTCTCAGATCACATGGTTGGTCTACAACTTCCACCTTATTACAGCTAAATTATAGAAAATATTGCTTTTTCTTTTTGAAATAGTTGTAAATTCTTATGAAATATTAACATGCAAAATGAAAATTATGGAGTGACAGAGTTGTCAGTCCCATTCATTAAACTTTTAATATAATTGCTTATTAATTCTGGTGGGTTTTTTTTTTATAGTTTTAAAAACAATTTTCAATGTAGACAATTGTTGTTTACAAACAGAAACCATTTTACTTATTTCATTTTTTCTAATTTGTGCTTTTTTAAAGGACCTTAATGCACTAGTTACAAACTTCAGTATATTACGGAATATGAATGGTAAGAGAAATTCTCCTACTTCTGCTATGACATGTTTCTGTTTTGGGGACAAAATCATTCAGTTAGGTTGAATCAAATCCCCTCTATTACCATATTGCTGAGGGTTGTGTTTTAAATAATGAATAGGTACTGTTTTTTATTAAATGCTTTTTAGGCATCTATTGAAATGATAGGGTTTTTTTCCCCCTTACTGTACTGATAGGGTGACCTGCATTAATTGATTCTCAAATGCAAAACCAGCCTGGCACCACCATGATATATTATCCTTTTATATATTGCTGGATTTTAGTTGTTAGTAATTTTGAAGAATTTTGCATCTGTATTCATAAGGAATGTTATTCTATTTTTTCTTTAATGCATTTGTATAATTTGTGGATTAGAGTAATTCTGGCCTCATAAATTAGTTAAAAAATGTTTTCTTCCCTTCTGTTTTCTAGAAGGTCATATGCAGAATTAGTTTTACTTCTTCCCTAAACATTTGGTAGAATCTTCAAGGAAGCTACCTGGGCCTAGCATTTTCATTGTGGGAAAGTTTTTAATCACAAATTAAATTCTTCAATATATATAGGGATATTCAGATTATATATTTCTTCTTGAGTGAGCTTTGGTAGTTAGTGTCTTTGAAGGAACTTGTCTATTTATTCTAAGTTGTCAATATGGGCATAGAGTTGTTCATAGCCCTTTAAATCTATAGGGTCTATAGTGATATCCTCTGCTGCCTTGCTGATGTTTATAATTTGATTAATTTCTAATTTGATATTTGTAATTTGCTTCTTTTTAGTTTTCTTCATTCTGTTTAGTTTAGCAAGGTCATATGATACAAGTTTAACTTATAAAAATTAATCATATTTGATTGCTAGCAATGGACAATAGAAAATTATAGTAAATAATACCATGTAAAATAGCATCAAAGCTATGAGACAGAGAAATTGAACAACATATGTAGAAGAGCTGTATGTTGGGAACTCATGAAAATTTTTAAAAATTAAAATAAATGCATATAGACATACCATATTTGTGAATTAGAAGACTTAGTAGTGTTAAGATGTCAATATTCCCCAATCTATAAATTTGACATAATTCCAGTTAATATCCTAGAAGGATTCTTTAGAAACTACAAATCTAAAGAATAAACTACAAATCTAAAGCTTTAAAATTTCTAGAAGTATAGGCTAAATTGAATCAGTAATAGATTTCTTAGAACTCCTGAAGCAGGATTTATGAAAGAATATGTTGAGATTTGATTTTATCCAATGTAAGAATTTTTTTCTTTGAAATTCTGTTATTTGAAAAGCACTAATAAGAGAATGCAAAGAGAAACTATAGACTAGGAGAAATGATATACACATCACGTATCTCATAACAGACTTGTATCATATACACATACATATACACACTCATACATGCATTCACACACACACACACATTCTGTCTCTTTGTCTCTCTCTTTCAAAGCTCAATAATTAGAAAACAAACAACCTAATAACGGTCGGCAGATTATTGAACAGAATTTCTCTGCAAATATCATACATGACTAGCTAATAAACATGATGAAAAAATCAATAATAATTAGAAAATGCAAATTAAAACAATTGTACAATAGGTACCACTATATATGTACTAAAATGACTAAAAATAAAATTAAATGAAAAGCTGAAAATATCAACTCCTGGGGAGAAGGTAGAGTAGCTGGAAGATTGATATATTGGTGGGAGGATTATAAAGGAATACAACCACTTTGAAAAACAATTTGGTAGTTTATTATAAAGTAAAACATTCACCACATAACTCACCGATCCCATATTTATCCAAATAAAATGACAACCTATATTTACATAAAATCTGCATATAAATAATTATAGAGACTTAATGCATACTAACCCCAAACTGGAAACAACTGAAATGTATGTTACTTGTGAGATGAATGAAGAAAGTAAGTTACATTCATACAATGAATTATTACTCAGTAATCAAAAAAAAAAGGACAATCTAACACTAATAATAATATAGATGAATCTCAAATACATTATGCTATGTAAAAGATTTCAGACTCAAAATACTAAACACTAGATGATTTCATTTATATGACATACTGGAAAAGAAAACTATTGAGACAGAAAACAATCAGTGATCACCAAATATTGGCAGCAGGGTACTGGGTTCACTGTAGAGGTGCACAGGAGATATTTTGGGATAATGATCCTATTCTATATCTTATGAATGGTATTTGTTAAAAAAAATATACACATTTAGCACTGTACATGAGAAAGAATGAATTTTGCTGAAGTTATGGACTTCATTAAAACACCCAAAATAGAACAAAAATGCAATAAAAAAGCATTGCCTCACTGCTCTATCTTCTTGTAAGAGAACACACTGATAATTTGAGGCCAGCAAGTAGTCTAGCACTAAGCAAAGGATTCTGAAGAAATTCACGTTAGCAGTCATAAGCAACAGCCTAATTTCTGCAAACCAGTTCACATTGCATTTTACTAGGCCAAAGAAACAGGGGTAATAGGATGAATGATGTGACACAAGTTATCACCATTCTAAATATGTCAAGCATATGTCCTACTGACAAGAGAGGACTGTTTGGCATAGTAAGTAGCTGTCAGCTTTTCAATCTTTAAGCATAAAAAGTGAGTGAAGTTCTTGTTTTATTAATGTGCCACATAGGGAGATAATAATTTTTTCCTCCTTACTATGGTTCTAGTTGCTGGTTAAAAGGCATTTTTTACATGCCAAATTTAAGAAGCAATTTTATTTCTAAAATTGAGAATGAAATATCATCCTATTTTGTAAAATGATATCTCAGATAACTAACGTATATGGAAAGGTACTTATACCATTTTGTATTTCCAAAGAATTTTTAAAAGTTCTAATTTACTCTCTGAAACATAACCTGGAGGCACAAATAAAACATCACAACTGTATTCTCACTGTCTAGCTAAGTCCAATACATAATCAATGTGAGTTATTTGACTATAGGTCACAAAGGCAGCAGCATAATGCTATTGACTATACAGTGGTTGATCTGATAGCTATACACACAAGATAGCAAACAGTGATTCTTTGGCTTAAAACTATTTATGTAAACAAAATTAATGAGGAAGGAAGACCTGTTGGTCATAACTTGTAGTGGTTAGAAACTAGTTGCCAACTTCTAATCACCTTTCTCTATTGCCCTGTTTTCGCTCTGAGGGAGGTCAGCATGATTTATTTATATGTGTTTCCTAAATCATATACTTGTATACATTTGTGAAAATGTGTCCTAAATCCCAATGATGTTACAAAGCAAAACAATTGCTAAAAGCTATGCAAATTAGTATATTTCATAAAAATTATTGTCTAAATTGTAAATTGGTCCACAGTTACATAGCAAATTCAGTGTAGATGTACATTGCTTCAGAGAGTAATATTAATAGTTTATAGAAACCAAGAGATCAATATAGAAAATCTTTATTTTTTATGATTAGTATTTCTCTATCTGTTGGAGATTTTGCTTTCAGGTGAAAAGTTTGAAAGAATTTACCAAACAAACAAATGAAAAACTTCTCCAGGAGACATCAAGAGATGACAAAACAACAACAGAGTCACATAACACCCAAAAATAAAAGCATAAAAGAGAGAACACTTGTACTGTAAAAAGAAACAGCACCAAGTTGCTTATAGTGTATATAAATTATGACAGGATGATAACAATAGAAATTCTGTTGTACTAAATGGATGATTAAGCTTAAATGATAAAATGATAATAAAAATGGTTACTATGTGTCAGCAATATTTTAAGAACTTTGTATCACTTACCTTATTTGAGCCTCCCAATAACCTTATGATGTAGTTTCTATTATCCCAATTTTAGAGATAAGGAAAAGCATGTAATAAGAGCTTTAGTCATGTACCCATCATTATTCATATGCAACAAATAACATTGATGTCTAAAGGACTCGTTACAATGATAATCCAATTTTTTCCTGATATCACAGTCAAGTTGCGTTATCAGTGGTTGGGTTCCACTAACCAGGTGTCCCGGGTTCTTGGGCTCACTTGCCCCAGGAATGGGGAAAAGGCTCTGGCGGCATGGTGAGCTTGTTAGTATAAATATCACGGACCCAAAGAGTTTAGCAGAAAACAATTTATTAGGCAGAGAGAGAAAGAGAGAGAAGGAGAGAGAGAGAAGGAGAGAGAGGGAAAGAGAGCGAGAGAGAGAGAGAGGGAGAGAAAGAGGGAGAGAGGGAGAGAGATCCCACACTGTCATGGGAAGGGAATTTGAAGGGGATATCTGTACAGGTAGAGAGGGAAAGACAGGTCCCACATTGTTGTGGGAGGGTATCCCAGAGAGTTCCCCTCTCTGGGAAAGGGGAAAGGGCAGTGGGGTTTTAGCTTTGAAGTTATTCTTGCCCCATTCATGTTCTTGTCCAATGAAAGGAGTTTTTTTAAACTTCCTCTGGAGTGATTGATCTTTGACTTTAATCCCAGATTGGTTGCTTGGGCCCACAACAGAGCCCCTCCTTCCAGGGCTTTTGGTGGGCTTTCTGATTAAAGGAACTCGCCTGGAATTTTACCTAGCCCATACACGGAAAATTTAGATAAAGAACTCTTGGTTCCCTGGTGGGGAGGTGGACGGAGGCATGGCACTGGGAAGCTCTTGCCTTCGAAATCACGCCCCTTGAGGACTCCGTTTTCCTTAACACAATCCCTCATTCCCATGTGATATTTCAGGTTCTTTCCATTTTGGGCCTCTGCCATCCCAAGGGGAAAGGAGTCTGCCTGATCCCTGGCACCCAGATGGCTGACACGTATACAGAGAGTAGAAGACTGTCAGGATGCTGTAAGCATGAGGTCAAGGAGTGGCACACACCAGTTCTGTCTGTGTTATATTGGCTAGAAGACACAAATATGGCTCCAACCTAATTAGAAGACAACTGGGGAATGTCATCTTTTTATTTGCCTAGAAAGAGGAAACAAGATTGATGCACATTTAGCTATTCTCTGCCAAAGTCACATAGCCTGAAGTTACTAAAACAGTTGAGGGTAAAGCACTCTTGTTGCAGAGACCAAGGCCTCAACATAATACTCTACTGCTATTCAGAAAACAAGATAAGTGGTGAAAGAAATTTCCATTTTACTATGAATTAATTTTCATTCTTTTAGACTCCCGCTTACTATTTATTAGTGACCCAAATTCAGATATCTATTTCTTGACTAGTACTAAATCAAATGGCTTAGAAGTTTTGATGTCTCAAAGCTACCCACTGCTTGTGAACTGTCACCTTGCATTTGATAGAGAATGTATAGCATATTTTGATAATACTCTGTTTTGCAACTTTGATGAGGGACATATTAGTCCATTCTCACATTGCAATAAAGAACTACCTAAACTGGGTAATTTATAAAGAATAAAGTTTAAATTGGCTCACAATTCTATAGTCTCAACAGGAAGCATGGCTGAGGAGGCCTCAGGAAACTTACAGTCATGGTGGAAGGCAAAGAGGAAGGAGACACATCTTACATGACAGGAGCAGGAAGAAGAGCGAGTAAAGGGGGAAGTGCTACACACTTTCAAACAGCCACATCTCATAAGAACTCACTCACCATCATGAGATATCAAGGGAAAAATCTGCCCCCATGTCCCGTTGTCTTCCACCAGGTCTCTATCCCAACATTGGAGATTACAATTCAACATGAGATTTGGGTGGGGATACAGAGCCAAATCATGTCAAGTTCATAAAAAATTCCTTAGAACAAAGTAGATCTATGTCAGGGGAATCCTCATCAATTAGCTTAGATTTGATTTGTGAAATGACAGCTCCTCTCCTTTAATTAAAAAGATAGTTTCATTTTATGATAATGCTGAGGAATATAGATCAGATGCCACATTTACATGTCTGTGTTCCCACTAGCATATTTACTTTACTGATACTAGTGTCTTCCTACTACAGTTTAGGTTCCAAACCAGTGATAACGTTATATAAGCCAATGGCTATGCTTCATGAAAGTCAGTTCAGTGAATACTAATGATTCAAGCATAAAATTTTGTGTTGTACTCAAATAAGTTTTCTAATAAAATTAATCTGATATGCTTTTAACTATGTTCATATTCATTACAGTGTTGCATGCAATTAAGCATAAATGCTAAGCAGTTCAAGTAGATAACTACAATAATTAGTATTGCTTTCACAGTCAAGCCAAATTTTAAATTTAAGTGTTCATATTGTTAGTTTTCCATGGTTCTTCACAATCTGTTAGCAGAATCAATATTTACCATTTTACCCAATATCGTTTACTGTTTAATCCTCTCCTTGTCATGACTCTGCACATATACAAATCTTCACACAGGATAAATCTAATAAGCTAAAAGCTAAGTTGACCTTGTATATTTTGCTATTTCTTTCTTTTTTTTTGAAAGAAAGAAAAAGAAAAGAAGAAAGAAAGAGTGAAAGAAAGAATAAGAATGAAAGAGAGAAAGGAAGAGAAAGAGGGAGAGAGAATGAAATTCTTGTTCTATTGCCCAGGCTAGAATGCAGTCTAAAAATGTGTATTAAAAACCTCTTTTATGCCAATAATTGTGCTTAACAATGGAGACAGGAAGGAATAAGGGATGAAAATAACAAACAAGCAGCCAACCAATATTTTATTTAAACGTGTGAAATGCTATGCAATTGCTGAGGATTGATTTACTTCCAATTATGTGGTCACTTTTAAAATAGGTATAATATGATACTGAGAAAAATGTATGTTTTGTGGATTTGGGGTGGAGAGTTCTGTAAATATTTGTTAAGTTTACTTGTTCCAGGTCTGAGTTCAAGTCCTGGATATCCTTGTTAATTTTCTATCTCGTTGATCTAATATTGACGGTGTAATGTTAAAGTCTCCCACTATTATTGTGTGGGAGTCTAAGTCTCTTTGTAAGTCATTAAGAACTTGCCCTATGTATCTGGGTGCTCCTGTATTGGGTGCATATATATTTAGGATCATTAGCTCTTCCTGTTGCATTGATCCTTTTACCATTATGTAATGTCCTCCTTTGTTTCTTATGGTCTTTGTTGCTTTAAAGTCTGTTTTATCAAAGTTGAAAATTGCAGCTTCTGTTTGTTTTGTTTTGTTTTGTTTTTTTATTTTTTATTTTTTTTGCTCTCCATTTGGTTGGTAAATCTTCCTCCATCCCTCTGTCTTGAGTCTCTCTGTAACCTTGCATGTGAAATGAGTCTAGATACAGCATACCGATGGATTTTAGCTTTTTATCCAATTTGCCTGTCTGTGTCTTTCAATT
>CAUYQU010024491.1:0-84120 GCA_963574635.1 Cheracebus regulus | reverse complement strand
GTGTCCATGTGTTCTCATTGTTCAACACCTACTTACGAGTGAAAACATGCAGTATGTGGTTTTCTGTTCTTGTGTCAGTTAGCTGAGAATGATGGTTTTCAGCTTCATCCATGTCCCTGCAAAGGACATGAACTCATCCTTTTTTGTGGATGCATAGTATTCCATGGTGTATATGTGCCACATTTTCTTTTACCTGTCTATCATTGATGGGCATTTGGATTGGTTGTCTTTGCTATTGTGAACAGTGCTGCAATAAATGTACATGTGCATATGTCTTTGTAATAGAATGATTTATAATCCTTTAGGTATATACCCAGTAATGAGATTGCTGGATCAAACGGTATTTCTGGTTCTAAGTCCTTGAAGAATTGCCACACTGTCTTCCACAATGTTTGAACTAATTTGCACTCTCACCATCAGTGTAAAAGTGTTCCTTTTTCTCCACATCCTCCCCAAGATGTTGTCTCCTGATTTTTTAATGATCACCATTCCAACTGATGTAAAATGATATCTCAATGTGATTTTGGTTTGGATTTTTCTAATGACCAGTGAGGATGAGCTTTTTTTCATATGTTTGTTGGCTGCATAAATGTCTTCTTTTGAAAAGTCTCCTCATATCCTTCACCCACTTTTTGATGTTTTTTTTTTTTCTTGTAAATCTGTTTTAGTTCTTTGTAGATTCTGGATATTAGCCCTTTGTCAGATGAACAGATTGCAAATTTTTTTTCCCATTCTGTTGGTTGTTGGTTCACTTTAATGATAGTTTCTTTTGCTGTGCAGAAGCTCTTTAGTTTAATTTGATCCAGTTTATCTATTTTAGCTTTTGTTGCCATTGCTTTTGGTGTTTGGGTCTTGAAGTCCTCGCCCATGCGTATGTCCCGAATAGTATTCCCTAGGTTTTCCAATAGGGTTTTTATGGTGTTAGGTCTTATGTTTAAATCTTTAATCTATCTGGAGTTAATTTTTGTATAAGGTGAAGGAAGAGGTCCAGTTTCAGCTTTCTGCATATGGCTAGCCAGTTTTCCCAACACAATTAATTAAGAAATTCTTTCGTCATTACTTGTTTTTGTCAGGTTTGTCAAAGATCAGATGGTTGTAGATGTGTGGCGTTATTTCTCAGGTCTCTGTTCTGTTCCATTTGTCTATATCTCTGTTTTGGTACCAGTACCATGCTGTTTTGATTATTGTATCCTTGAAGTATAGTTTGAAGTCAGGTAGTGTGATGGCTCCAACTTTATTCTTTTTGCTTAGGATTGTGTTGGTTATGTGGGCTCTTTTTTGGTTCCATATGAAGTTTAAGGTGGTTTTCTCCAGTTCTGTGAAGAAGGTCAATGGTAGCTTGATGGGGATAGCACTGATTCTATAAATTACTTTGGACAGTATGACCATTTTCACAATGTTTATTCTTCCTAATTATGAGCACAGAATGTTTTTCCATTTGTTTGTGTCCTCTTTTATTTCCTTGAGTAGTAGTTTGTAGTTCTTCTTGAAGAGGTCCTTCACTTACCTTGTTGTATTCCTAGGTATTTTATTGTCTTTGTAGCAACTGTGAATGGGAGTTCACTCATGATTTGGCTCTCTGTCTGTTATTGGTATATAGGAATGCTTGTGATTTTTGCACATTGTTTTTGTATCCGGAGACTTTCCTGAAGTTGCTTATCAGCTTAAGGAGATTTTCGGCTGAGATGATGGGGTCTTCTAAATATACAATCATGTCATCTGCAAATAGAGACAATTTGACTTCTTTTTCTAATTCAACATCCTTTCTTTCTTTTTTTTTTTTTTTTTTGCCTGATTGCCCCGGCCAGAACTTCCACTACTATGTTGAATAGGAGTAGTAAAAGAGGGTATTCTTGTCTTGTGCCGGTTTTCACAGGGAATGCTTCCAGTTTTTGTGCATTCAGTATGATATTGTCTGTGGGTTTGTCATAAATAGCTATGGCTCTTACTATTCTGAGATGCGTTCCAAGGTCGTTTCACATAGCTAAGCAGCAGCCACTCTACTGATAGCTAATTGAGGGATATACCCAGCCCTGCCCATACTAGTGATATGGGAGGGGGGCAGGGAAATGCTAGGTAGAGAAGGGCAGGGTTCCTGGTGAGGATTTCACCCTTTGGCTTGTGCCCATGGACCTAAGTGAGAACGGGCACTGCTGTTTTCGCACCCAAATGTTACATTTTCCAAGACCACTCTGGCCTGCCATACTTCATCCTGTGCCCATAAAAACCTGAGACCCTTGTGGGCACAGATACAAGCACCTGGACATCAAGAGGGAGCAGAAAAACACAGACAGGTGCACCGCAGACACCAGCAGGACATCAAGGCAGGATGATGTGGAATTCATTTGGGGCAGTCAGACTCTAGCCGCTGTGTGGCCCTACTCCCAGGGAAGATCACCTTCCCACTCCATCCCCCTCTGGCTCCCCATCCACTTCCCTGAGAGCTACCTCCAACCCTCAGTAAAACACTGCGCCATCCTCCAAGCCCACGTGTGATCTGATTTTTCTGGTACACTAGGGCAAGTGCCTGGGATGCAGAAAGCCCTCCGTATTTGTTTGTTCTTTGCGATAAGGCATAAGGTGTAATTGAGCTGAGTGATACAAGCCACCTGCAGATGGCAGAACTGAAAGAGTGCACCATAATACACGCCCGCTGGGATTTGGGGAGCCGTAAACATTCAACCCCAGACACTGCTTTGGGTCAGAGCCCAGAAACACTCCTTACAACCTGCCTGTCTGCATGCTCCCTCTAGGGGTTTGAATAGCGGGGCACCGAAGAAGCAAGCCACACCTCTGTCCCACGCTCTGCAAGAGGAATAAGGGAAAATTCCCATTTCACTAATCTGGAGCCTGGCATGTGGCTGGAGCACAGTCAAAACGTGCTGAGCAAATGAAGGCAGGTGTGAACCGAGGTCTGTCTGTCTCCTTGCATTGCACTGTACTTACCTCTCCTACCCTAACTTTCTGGGTCATGCTCTACGCCGGAGCTGTGTGTCTGCGAAGCAAGCACACTTTACCTTTAAACTTAATCTTCAGTTCATCAGTAAATCTGCAAATATTTACTGTGTGTGACTCGATGCTCTTCCTGACTTGGGAAAACAGGAAAAAGATGTAGCTCTTGCCATGAAGTAGATGAATTTTATTTGAAGAGATAAATGACTGTGAAGCGATCTCTATTGCAAGGGTTGGTTATATTGAGGTGAATCAGTGTGCGTGCAGACCACTTCCCCAGCTACAGGCTGTGGCACTGATGCAAGGGGCCATCTAATCCATGTGCCAATTGCAGAGATTGACTGTGACTTTGAGGAAATGGCACCTCACATGGATGTCCACTTCTATATGGCTGTTTCATAAATATTTAGTCAGGTGTTCTTTAGGGTGAAAGTAAGTGTAGGAATTTCTGGGCCAAAGATTCTCTCTTTTTTATCAACACACCTTCCCAGAGCTCTTCCTCTCTAGTGGCTGCCCTATGACCTGGGATTTACTCTAATACTCAGTTCCTATGGAGGATTTTGGCTGAGAATTCTGGGGAGCACACTCTGGGGAAACCTGATCTAGGATCATCCAGTTGAGTGATTTTTTTCCCCATTATCATTTCAAACTTATTATTATACTTATAAATTAAGAAAGGCTGAGGCAGGTGGATCACTTGAGGTCAGGAGTTTGAGACTCAGCCTGGCCGACATGGCGAAATCTCATCTCTACTAAAAATACAAAAATTAGCCAGGCATGCTGGTGCACACCTCTCTAATCCCAGCTACTGGGGAGGCTGAGGCATGAGAATTGCTTGAACCCAGGAAGTGGAGGGTACAGTGAGCCAAGATTACGCCACTGCACTCCAGCCTAGGTGACAGAGTGAGATTCCATCTCCAATAGTAAAGTAAAAATTAAGATGTAATTCAGCTATCGTAAAATTAACCATTACAAAGTGTACAGGTCAGTGTTTTTTACTATATTCATGAGTTGTGCAACCGTCATGAATCCATAACATATCAAATTCCATAACGTTTTCATTGCCTTAAAGGGAAATCCATACCTATCAAGCAGTCACTCCTCATTCCTCCTCCCTGTATCTCCTTATCTACCCATTGTTTGTACAGATTAATCTGGATATTTCATATTAATGGAAACAGAGAATATGTTAACTTTTGTCTTTGGCTTCTTTCAATTAGCATCTACTTTTCCAGATTCAATGATCTGGCCGGTTTTAAATTTCAGAATGCATCAGAACCTCTTGGGGATTTTATTAAAATGCAGTTTTTCTGGCTCCTCTAAAATTGATGGTTTGACTGGTCTGGGGTGGGAATTAAGAATGTACGTGTTTGGGCTGGGAGCTGTGGTCACATCTGTAATACTGTAATCCCAGCACTTTGGGAGGCCAAAGTGGGAGGATCACTTGCGGTCAGGAGTTCAAGACCAGCCTGGCCAACATGGCAAAACCCCATCTCTACTAGAAATAAAAAAAATTAGCTGGGCATGGTGGCAGGCACCTATAGTCCCAGCTATTTGGGAGGCTGGGGCAGGAGAATCACTTGAACCTGGGAGGCGGAGGTTGCAGTGAGCCAAGATCACGCCACTGCACTCTAGCCTGGGTGACAGAGCGAGACTCTGTCTCCAAAAAAAAAAAAAAGAATCTCCCTGTTCGACAAGTTCTCTGGGTGACTCTCATGCAGGCAGCCAGGGAACCAACTTTGAGATCCTCCAGCCTAGTTCGATGCTCTCCTTTTGGGTTTGAGGCTCAGGGAGGAAATGTGATATGATGGGAGTCACACAGCTGACAACACTCCATCCGGGGCTTGTCCTGCGTTTGAGATGTGAGGCTCAGGCTTCAGTGTCACTCACGGGACCCAGTACTGTAGTAATTTAGGAATTAAGAAGAAATTACTTAGATGCTGAAGGTATGGAAGTCCTTGGTAAGGTTTTTCTTTTAATGATAGGCAGCCCCAAATCATTTTATTTCCTAACAGAGCAGCCTGTAAAATGGAGCTGCAGACCTAAGCAAGCTGGCAGCTTGCATGGGTGAATGGCAGCAGTTGTGCCCATAGGAATAGACTACCTGAGAATAGTCATGTTCAAAGTGGTGGCTCCACCTTCTGTCTTTTGCCAGCCACGTGTAGAAGTAAGGAGCAGACCAGATGGGCCAGCCCAAGTGGAAATCTCATTTACATAATAAGATTAGGGTGGGGCGACCAGCCTTTTCCCCATGCCATGTAAACATCACACCTGGTCACACCAGTCTGTGAGCTCTGCGGAAATTGACACTGCCGGCTCAAGTCTGCCTGTAAAATCTGCTGTCTGCCAACTTTGCCCTTTGTTTTCCCTAAGGTCTCTGTCACAAGGGGCTGCTCTCTTCTTTCTCCTTTCTTCTGCCTATTAATCTTTCCACTCCTTAACCCAGATGTGTCCACGTCCTTAATTTTCTTGGTGTGAGATGACGACCCCCCGGGTGTTTACCCTAGACAGCAATGCTGCTTTCAGTAGCTTGTTCCCACAGATAATTCTGTTAGTTCTTTACAATAATTGCTTGTGGGATTCTCTGGCATGTTGCTAGAACTCAGCTACCGCCATCCCACCAAAGCCTCAAAATTCAAAAAGGACCTGAAGGTTATTAGGCACGTAGACATGTGAGAAGGGTTATAGAAGATGTAGATTCTGTCAGTCCTCCATGTGCAAGCTTGGACCCAGAAAGTCTAAAGTCCTGCCTGCCTCAGCTGATTACCCCCCACCCCCACCACCCCAGCCTGCATTGACCTTTATCCCTGATCATCCTGCGGAGCTTCCCCTGACATAAGCTTCCCCTCACCCCACCCTGCCATCTTGACTGTTATTATGATAATGTATGTGAATATTTCTCACCCCATCCTGCCATCTTAACTACTTTTACACCTTACCTCACCCACCTGAACTTTTGTAATGAACTTATGTGACTGAACTTATGGTCATGTATACTCCTTGCCTCCACCCCCACCACTGTAACTGATCTTACTCTGCAACTTTCTGCTCCCACTCCAAACCTATAAAACCAACTCCTATCCCACTGCCCTTTGCTAACGCCCTTTTCGGCCTTAGCCCACCTGCACCCAGGTGAATAAGCAGCCATGTTGCTCACACAAAGCCTGTTTGGGGGTCTCTTCACTTAAAGCGCACGTTTTAACCGATTCCAAAAGTGTAGTTGTGTCTTGTGACCTAATAGTTAAGCTACATACCTTCTGAGCTAGGGGTTGCATAGGTTTGGGTCCTAACTGGTATAGGGTTTCCAGATTAAGCAATTAAAAATACAGATTGGATGGATGCCCAGTTACATTGAAATTTCAGATAAACAATAACTTTTGTGGTATAAGTATGTATCATGTTATATTTAGAACACAATTATACTAAAAAATTATTTACCCACTGTTGGTGTGAAATTCCAATATAACTGCACATTCCATTTTTTAGTTGGCAACCTGCCGGCAAGATGACTCAATTTACTTTCCTTGGAGGACCCAGCTTAGTGGTTGATAGTGGCCGAGCATATGGTTTCTGGAGGCAGACAGCTTGGATCTGAATCCTAGTACCAGGTAGCTGGCTGAAAAACCAGAGTGAGTTGGTTAACTTTTCCTAGCCTCAGCTTCTTCTTCTGTAAAATGAAAGCAGAGTCTCATGTAATGTTACCAAAAAGGGGTCCCAGTGCAGGACCCAAGAGAGGGTTCTTGGACCTCGAGAAAAGAAAGAATTCAGGGCGAGTTCACAGTGCAAACCAAAAGCAAGTTTGTTAAGAAAGTAAAGCCGTGAAAGTACAGCTTCTCCGTAAATAGAGTAGGGCATTCCCTAAAGTAAGAGGAGGAATACATCCATGTTGGTACAATACGTATGTGTGTGTGTGTGTGTGTGTGTGTGTGTGTACGCAAAGAAAAGATCATGGGGAGACGTGCTCTGCTACAATGGTTTGTGATAACAGATTAATTTTCTTAATTACTCTATTTTGCAAGAATCAGTATTACATTTAAAGCAAACTTAGGAATGCTTGTGTTCTGAAGATAAGGGGATATCAGAACACTCCCAAGTGTGGGTCTGTTGAGTAAACACTATGAATCTGTTTCCTTAACCGTAAACATCTAGAGGCTAGGAATACCTAACTTCCTAAGAATGCAGCCCAGCAAGTCTCAGTCTCATTTCCTAGCCCTCACTCAACATGGAGTCACTCTGGTTCAAACTCCTGACAGTGAGAGGATTAAATGAAATAATCTATAAAGATTGCTTAGCAGGGATTCTTCCTGGTGGTAACAGATAAATAAAAATGACGGGATTCCCGGTATTCTCTCAGTATCATATTAAAAATTCAATGGGGGTTGCTTGGTAGTTGGTGGCACTGATGCTTAGCCATTTCAAAGTACTGAGACCAATTTGGTGGGGGGCATTTCAAGGGGTTCTATCAATTTTGGAACTGCAGATGCTTGGCAGCTGGAAATAGGCTACAGGAGTGGTGGGCAGATGGTTTCTCTTTTCATCTGGGTCTCCTGATGTAGGGAAAACAGCACTTCTCTCCTGATGACTCATTGTTGAAGCTGAGTTTAGCCAGCATTTAAATAGAAACTCCTGGCTGCAGAAAATATTGTCACCACCCAAAAGTGAGATCTGTTTCAAAACTGTTGGGAGCAAAGTGGATTTCTAACAGGCAAAACTCATGTGTTAAATTTAACATACTGTCACGTCTTCTCAGCCAATTGCTCTGCAAAAAGTCGGGCTGCCCTGGCCTTCTGCCTTCCCTGGTTTTAGCTGCGCAATGGATCAAAGTTTCTGCAAGCCTCATTCACTTGAGAGGAGGTTTCCCTAGGTTAAGTGTTCTTATCACTGGCACACATACATTAAAGAGCTTGGGATCACATGGGGGAAATGTTTTTTCTTTTCCAATGCTCTCCAAACCTTGATTATAGAGTCAAGGATGCAGCTTGATCTTGATGTTGGTGTGCCTTTTAAAATCTCTCTAAAATGTGCTTGTTTCTTTTTTATTAAGAAACTGGTCTCCAGCTTTAGAGACGTTGGGAAATAGTTTTTAACTTCCCACTGGGGATTAAGCTCTGATTTTTTTTCTTGCCCAAATATCTAAGGAATCTGGGGAGTCATGCCCTACAAACCATAAATTCTCATCAGATGGGTTTTATTTAAACCCATATATCATGACTTAAATTTCCAGTCTAACTTGGGCATAACATTATGTGACAAAGAATAAAATAAAAATATTTTACCCCAAAGCATGTTTCTTTGCCATGTCTTGAAATGGCCCTGCAAAGCTGTCCTTTGTGGGGGAAAACTTAAATTTGTAAAGAATCATTTTTTTGAGACTGAGTCTCAGTCTGACACCCAGGCTGGAATGCAGTGGCACAATCGCAGTCTCTACCTCCCTAGTTTAAGCGATTCTCCTGTCTCGGCCTCCCAAGTAGCTGGGATTACAGGTGCATGACACCACACCTGCTAATATATGTGTTTTTAGTAGCGATGGGGTTTCACCATGTTGGCTAGGCTGGTCTCCAACTTCTGACCTCAAGTGATCCACCTGCCTTGGCCTCCCAAAGTACTGGGATTATAGGCATGAACCACCATGCCCGGCCAAGAATCTCTTAACATAGCTAGATGTTTTTCTTCCAAGCCCTCCCAATATGAAAGAGATTAACTGAGAGTCTAGCACCTTTTAAAGGTCATGAATAGGTAATCTTTATCATTATCTATTGTCTCTAAAGGCAGCCTCTGTGAGACTTAAAAAGAACCTTGGTCTCCACAATCTTTTATCTTAACCTGAACATTTCCTTTCTATTGATTGCAGGTCTTTAGACAAACTCAACCAACTGTCAACTGGAAAGTGTTTAAATTTACCTATAGCCTGGAAGCCCCCTCACTTTGTACAGCCTTTCGGGAGGAAATCAATGTATTCCTCAAAAGTATTTGATAGATGTCTCATGCCTTCCTAAAATACGTAAAACCAAGCTGCACCTCACCACCTGAGGCACATGTTATCAGGACCTCCTGACAGCTGTGTCCAGGGCCATGGTCACTCATATTCAGCCGACAATAAATCTCTTGAAATACTGTACAAAGATTGATTCTTTCACTGACAACTTTAATAACATGTTTTATTAATTTTGTTAGTGTTTTTTGGTAACTTTTTATGATTTCCAGCTTATTGAAAAGTTGCAAAAATTATATAAGGAATCCTTTTTATCCTATATCCAGATTCACCTCCTCACTACATTTTACCCCATTTGTTTTATAATCTTCATTCTGTCTCTTGATGCATATTATTTCTTTTGGAACCCCAAGAAAATGAATGTTGAAGACATCAGTCTTCTTTACACCTAAATACGGAAGTATTTCCTAAAACACGATGGTTATGCAACGCTACGCTCTAATCTAGCTCATACTCAGATTTCATCAGTTGTTCTGATGACGTTCTATATAGTTTCTCCCCATCACTAATGCCTCAGTCCAGAATTCAGTCCAGGATCACACATTGTATTTAGCTGTCTTGTCCACTATTTGGATTCTTTAAATCTGTAACAGTTATTTGGCCTTTCTTTGGCCCTCTTGATTTTGCCATGTTTGAAGAGTACAGGCCATTTTGGGGGGTTATTTTTTAGAATGTTGCACAGATTGGGTTTGCCTGATACTTTTTTCCTGAGTAAATTTAGCTGTGCCTATTTTGGCGGGGATATTAAGGAAGTGATGTTGTGTCCTTCTGAGTGCATCCCATCAGGAAGCAGCTAGTGTCAGTTGGTCCAAATTGATGGTGTCGCCTTTAATTTCTTTGTTAAGATGTTGCCAGCTGGGCTTCTCAACAATAAACTTACTAGTTTTCACTTTTTAATTAATTGGTAATTTGTGGGGAAGCATCTTGGGCTGGGAAAATAATCTGCTACTCATTGAACTTACACCAACTTCCTGATTTTCTAACTCTATATTTTTTTTTTTTTTTGGTGTTTCTTTGTTGGCATTTGACTATAATTATGTATTAGTTATTGGTAGGCTCATGGGTTTTTATTTTATTCATAGGTATCATCTATTTTATGCTCAAATTGTCTCATGTTTGACCAGTAGGATTCTCTAACTTTACTCCATGGTATTAATGTTTATGATTGCTTTTTATTTATGGAAAGTGGTATTTATTTTCCATTTATGGCAGTAATAGAATTTGAAAATATATTTATGACTTTAAAAGTGTGTTGATTTAAAGAGAAACATTAATGATGTAATGGGGTATGTGTTGAGGGGAAGGTGTGTATATATATATATGTGTACATATATCTACATATATATATATTTAAAAATTTAATGATATCTGGGACCTAGTTATAATAAAAAATCAGAGTGGTACACAAAAAATTAAAATTTGGCAAATACTGCTCTTGATCCATGGATATGTTGGATTTTTTTTTTTTACTTCAAATATTTGACCATTATGTCTTAATGAAAAACTTGGACCATTTCAGGAAGGACTATAGTTAGGCATTCATACTCTTATGCTGCTCTTGTCACTGATTTGCAATAAAAAGGCTTTGCCAGCTATATGTCCTTACCTTTTTAAAATAAATGTGCTTTTTATATGGATATAACCCGGAAGTGGAACCATTTGACTTATAACCCCAGCAAATGATCCAAGACCCAGTTCAAAGTCTCTCTTTTTATCAGACAGACAGGGTTCTTTGGTTGCATGTAACAGAAATCAGGTCTGGCTAACTTAAGCTCACAGAATCCAACTCTTAACATCTGGTCTCAGAAAAAAATAGAAACTCAAGCAGCTTTGGGGATCTGGGTATCAGGATTCATGGAGAGCATCTTTAGGGCACATCTTTAGAATGAATGAGCTCTATCCCTTTATCTATGTTTGCAATCTCTCTTCTTCATCTTCAAATTACTAGAACATTTATTTGACCTTCCCTGGGTCATGAGCCTTAATTGAATAAACAAGGGCTAAGCACCTTGATTTACAGAAACCCCAACACAATATGCAAAATATGTGTCTTTCCCCAAAGGAAAACCGGGTACAATGAAGAAAACACATCACAATTACAGTTGCTTATTATATACCAGGCTCTCACATAAGCATCTTACATGAATTGACTCATTTAATATACACTATAACCTGATAACTTTTTAGTGTCGTTGTACCCTTTTACAAAGGAGGCAGTAAAGGTCCAGAGGTGAAATAACTTGGTCAAGGTCATCCAGTTGGTAACTACACAGCTGGTCAGGATTCAAACCCAGACCATCTGTCTTCAGAGTCTATCCTTTTGACCACACAGCTATAAGCCAAGTTAGGCAGGCAAAACCAAGACTGTCTATCTCACCTCTATTCCATAGAGTTTCTTTATCCTCTATCCAAATCCCATGTCTTCCAGTGTTGCACCCCCGAGCCCCATGCATCTTTTTATGCTACTGGCTCTTTCCTGGTAATGGATGTCCCTGTCTCACACCATCTTCTCAACCATGGGCTTTTGGCCAGCAATGGCCAGGCTGTGTTTATCTCTAACTCCTTCACAACACACAAAACAGGACCATGCACATAGCCAAGGCTTAGTAATATTTGTAGAACTGAATTGAATCTCTTTAATAATATTTACATTAGGAGAGAGAGAGCAAGAGAGAAAATGAGAGGTGCTGAGAAAGAATAAGAGTTCTAAAAATATACTCTGAATTTATCTAATTAATGAAATTATCTAAGTGTCAATTTAATGATAGACTGACTTCCTTCATTGCTAGTTGATTCATCTCAAAGGACTGTTGAGATAATCAAACTTCTCCTCCAAACAAAGACAGGCAGAACACCTCTTAACGTTAGAGATCAGCCTGAGCAGCAGCCGGGGCTCAGTAAAGCAATACTTTGTTTTAGCAAAGGGTGAGGAGACCAGATGTATTGTGATTCTCGCAGTTGGTCTGATTCCCTTTTTCCCAGTATAGCCCATTAACTCATCACTGCCGTTGAATCCTCTCTTGTTGGCCTTCGATAGAGTTCTCAAGGATCAGGAAAACAGCAATAATCCCTTCTCACTCCCTGGGCAGGCTTCTGAAAGACTGAGAAGGGCTGGCCCCAGAAGTCATTTTAACACTACAGCTTAGCTTTTGAATAATGTTTTCCAGCGTAAACCATAATGTCTGTTTTCAGTGACTTGGGCATTAAGGAGAACTTGGCTTGGTTTCTAGGCCCCAATTCTGGAAACTCAATTGCTAGCTGTGTAGTTTGGGGTGCTGTGTTTTACTTTTCTGTGCTTCATTTTGTCATCAGTAAAATAATAGAAATAGCATCGCTTGCTTTATAGGGTTGTTGTGAGTAACCGGCAAGTGAAGACATGTAAAATGCTTTCTTTACTTGGGTTCTGCACTAGTATCCCTCAAGGCAAGGACTTGGGTGGAAATGACTTATTGGGAATGTGATCTCAGAAAGCTGCTGCAGTGACAGAATGAGGTAAGGAAGGAAGAAAAGCCAATAAGGGGTGTGCTGATGACTGAGTTGCCATTGTGGAGAAACTTGAATTTCATCCTGCCAAAGGATCCTTTGAGCTGTGTGGTACATACCCCCAAATCATGAGACTAGAAGGTGGGAAATCTTGGCATTTACCCACTGGCTGCCATTTTCTACTGGTTAAATCTGTTTCCCCACCGCAGTAATTCTGGGTTACACACCCCCGCCCCACCCCCGTGCATCTGTGTCCTGTGGTGATGGAGGAAGCCTGCAGGCACAGAAGAAAGACCAGCACAGCTGCTTGATGTGGAAAGCTGTCCCCAGCCCAGGAACTATCTATAGCTGCAGGTGAACTCTGGTGGACTAAGACACAATACGGAGGGTGTCAGTGGTGATTGCTATAGGGGCTTTAAACAGTATCTGGCACACAGTGAGTAGTCCATATACTGTAGCTGTAGTGGACATAGGTTTAACCATCCAGCATCACTTCCTATGAGGATCCTTCTACAGCCTGACATGGTCCTAATTGGCTTGTCAATCAGGTTGCCAGAACCTACCATGGCCAGTCACAGGAGTGGGCATGTGACCCAGGGCTACCCAAGCAATAGCCATCCCTCTGCTTCAGTGACTGTTTTACAGGCTGGCATGTGATCTAAGCTTGGGCTAATTGAAGCCTTCCTGAGAGTATGTTGGTTTACATTTGAGCTAGTGAAGAGAAAGTTCTTTTTCTTTGCCAGGAGGTTAAGTTGGAACTCTTCGTTTCCATCTTCTTTCAGCTATCGAGAGAAGCCTTTCTGTCCTACAGAGCCCTGGGTTCTAGGCTGGACAACTCTGCTTTCCAACAGTGAACATGGGCAGGCTACCTAACCTCTCTGAAATCAGGGTCCTTATCTGTAAGTGGGGATGATGCCTGCTTTTCCAGGCACTACACAATTCAGTGAGGGTATGTGTAAAATGCCTGGCAAGTAGCAAGTCCTCAGCAAATGTTAATTTCATTTCCATGGTTGATCTTGATTCAGTTTTACTCCATGGACATCTCTAAACTTGGAGCTGGGGCACAGTTTTGAAAATGATTCCAATCTTTATGAATATCAGTGTTTGAAAGTATGCCACATGGATCACTTGAACTAGTTGACTCCCATGAATGGTGATTGACTTTCTGAGGGCCTCTACTTCCATGGAGAAGCCTCCCCACGTCCCCAGGAAAAGTCTGAACCACCAGCCCCTCCTTGTCTCACGACTCGAGGGATGTAGAGGAGTTCTTTTGTTCCCATTCATGTCAATTCCAGAGGCGCCTTACCTCGTGACTATACGGACAATGGATGCATGCTGGGAGCCTGGCCAAGGAGCTGTTCTTCCAATATGGCACCTTCATCTGTTCCACCTCCCACAGCCGTACCATAGTAAAGTCCATTCTGGGAAGACTTCCCATGGTCTTACCTTACTTGAGACCCTCTCTAGCGATCCCTTGATTCATCCCTCAATGAATGATTCTGCTTTCAGTATAAAATCCAGAACCCTTAAAGTGAAATCCATGGATTTCCATAATCCAGTCTTATTGATTTTCTATCTTTTCTCTCGATGCATGCAGTAGTTAAGTGGACCATTCCATGAACCTAGCCTGGGCTTCCGCACTGATGTACTGAATGATAGTTATTTCTCCTGGATGGCTCTCTTTGCTTGCTCCTGATAGACATTTCTTGTCAATTATAGCCTCTTTGTCACTCAGCTCATATAGATGCCCAATACCAAGGCAGGTTCTATGAACAAATTGCCATTTGGACAATATATAAAGCTTATTTATTACCACATCATTAAACTGAGTTCCTGAATGGTAGGGGCTATGCATTTATTTTTGCAGCTAAGACACTAAAAATATTATGCCTGGAACATACTAGGCATTTGATCAGTATTTGAATGAGGGGAGAAACTTGGTTTTGGAGGCATTTGTTACCTGGCTTTCAGACTGGAACTTGTGGGTCATAATTTTAGCTGGGTTACACCTACACTGTTACTTTTGATCTTCTGCGATATATACAATGTGATCTCCATTTTAATAGGAGAAAGCTCAGATGCCAAGCAAATTCCCCAAGTGCAGTCCCTGGTTTGAAGATTCTAAGGCTTATGCTCTTGCATATTTGTGAGTATGCACTCCTGTGCGGCATTGAAGTTTCAGTTCCTCCTGTCTGAGTTTTTCCTTTGTTTCAGTGTTTGGGTGCCAATTTGAATAACGTATTTCCCAGCAGCTTTGCCTGCTGGCAATAGGAGTTCTGCTCATGGCAGAGAATACAAAAACATGTATTTTATTTTCTCCCACAAACAAATCTGGAAGCAAAATATTCAGATCTATATAGTCTCTGTTTTAAAAAAAAGTAGAAAAAAGAAATTACTGAGTTTTTCCCAAGCGTCCCATTCTTCCCAGCATAGGCAAATGGAGGTAGGGAAAGAGAACTAATGTTTACAGAGTGCTTGCAGTGTGCCAGGCACGATCCTGTGTGCTTTAAGTACCTTATTCTCCTGGATAACGTGTGCTCGACTTGCATGACTTCACTTAAGCATCACCTCCTGTGTCTGCTTTCCTTGTCATCCCCCCCTACTTTGCATGTTCTTTATGCCCTCTCCCATTGCATCTTTAAAGCTATGTTTATATCTTGCAGTCCATTCCTGCCCTTCCTCTAGACCTGCCTGTCCACAGTCGTAGCCATTGGTCACAGGTGCTACTGAACGTTTAAAGTGTGTGTAGTCAAAGTTGAGATGAGCTATAAATGTAAATACCAGGGCCAGGTGTGGTAGCTCATTGCTGTAATCTGAGCACTCTGGGAGCCTGAGGCCTCACTTGCATGCAGGAGTTGGAGGCTACAATGAGCTATGATCATGCCACTGCGTTTCAGCCTGTACAACAGTGAGACCCTGTGTCTCTATAAAATACACACCATATTTTGGAGTGTTAGTATGAAGACTAGAACATAAACTATGGCATTAATAACCTTTCTGTTGATTACATGTTGAAATGATAACATTCCATATACATTGGGTTAAATTATATTAACATCTGTTTCTCTTTACTCAGCTAATGTGACTACTAGAAAATTTAATTTTGTATGTCGCTCATGTTATATTTCTACGGGATAGCACAGCTCTAAACTGAATTTCTTGAGGCAGAATCTGTCTTATTTTCTTTCCATTTCTTTCTCTTCCTATGACCTGGAACAGGGTCCTGTGTCTAGTAAATGCTCATTTAAACTATGTTGAACGAATACATAGAATTGTCTAACGGAGAGCCCAGATTTATCTGATCCCATGAAGGAGACCTACTATTTGTCAGGAAGATCCCAATGAAGGAACACATGCTGATGAGCTGGCAAGGCATTTTGGCTATCTCCTCTGGGCAGAAGCTATTCTCTAAGTGAAGAGACTCATTGACAGAATGAGATGTGAAAAAAAGCAGTGATGGTGTGAGGTGATGGGAGATAGCTGGAGTAGTCACTAAGACTGAAACCTAGTTTGTGGAAAGCCTCAAAAACTTTCTCCATTAACTTCAGAATAAAAAGGAAGTTCTTGAGACAAGTTACAACAGGAGCTGTGGCACTGCTTCCCTATCCCCTCGCAGTTCCCATACAGACCAAGGGCTTCTTGTGGCTTCCCGAGGCCATTGACTGGCCACAGCAATGTGCTTGGTTCACACGGGGGCCAAGACAGGAAGGGAAGGAAAGGAATTAACACCCTTGTTGAGAGCAGTCCCCAACCAACAATGCATGGGAATTGATGGGTAATCATGACTGCATCCGTATCCTTCACGTGGGTCCATTCTGATCATGCCTGCAGTGTCTTGTAGTGGTGCCTGCTCACCAACACAGCCTGAATTGGCTTCTTTCCTCTCTGTCCTACTTTCCCTACCTCCTGCTCTCTGAACTTCTTGGGGTCACCACCTCCCCAGCACGACTTACATTCAAATCCTTGTTTCAATGTCTGATTCTGGAAGACCCAAACCAAGGCATGAGGAGTCAAGGCATTTGATGTGTGGCTCCTGGCCACCTACGGGCTCTTATTTCTCCTCCCATGAAACCCAGCACCTACCCTCAGAAATCGCCTCCCAAGCTTTTACATCGTATCATTCATTGCACAACCTTGTTCCTCTCCTTAACATTTAAGAGGACCAGCTTGGCACTCAGCGGCTCCCAGACCTGGCGCTCACTTCCCATGGTGCCCGTCTCCTACTCCATTTCTTCCCCTCAATCTTGTATTTCAGCTACACTGTTGTATTCTCTACTCCTAAAATTTTTCTCCTCCTTGCTCATACACAAATGTTTCCTATGCCCCAAATGGCTTTCGAAATGTTACTATACCCTAACCTCCTTCAAACTTTTTAAACATTAATTTGGGTTGGGCAGGATGGCTCACATTTGTAATCCCAGCACTTTGGGAGGCTAAGGTGAGAGGATTGCTTGAGCTCAGGAGTTCCAGAGCAGCCTGGGCTATATAGCGAGACCCTTTCTCTCCAAAAAATTAGTTAGCTGGTGTAGGGGCACACACCTGTAATCCTAGCTACTGAGGAAGCTAAGGTGAGAGGGATTGCTCGAGCCTGGGAGGTGGAGGCCACAGTGAGTGGAGATCATGCCACTATACTCTAGTCTGGGTGACAGTGAGAACTTATCTCAAAAAAAAAAAATTAAAAAAAAAGCAAACTTCCAACTCCTGGTAGACCTCTTTCCCATTTCCATTTATAAGTGAGGATGTGGATTTAGTTTAGATTCTAGTGTTAGTGGCTGAGCCATTTTTAACTGTGACAGTGCACCATCACTAGCTAGGGACAGCCATGGGATTCATACAGAGAACATGAGCATTAAATAAGAGTATACAGCACTCTGAGAGGCCAAGGTAGGTGCATCACTTGAGGTCAGGAGTTCTGGACCAGCCTGGCCAACATGATTAAACCCTGTCTCTACTAAAAATATAAAAATTAGCCAGGCTTGGTGATGTGCACCTGTAATCCCAGCTACTCAGGAGATTGAGGCAGGAGAGTTGCTTGAACCTGGGAGATGAAGGTTGCAGTGAGCCAAGATCATACCACTGTGCTCCAGCCTGGGTGACAGTGAGATTTGGTCTCAAAACACACACACACACACACACACACACACACACACACACACACACACACACACACACACACACACACACACGTCGAATGCAGTGGCTCATGCCTGTAATCCCAGCCCTTTGGGAGATGAAGGTGGGAAGATCGCTTGAGCCTAGGAGTATGAGACCAGCCTGGGTAACATAGGGAGACCCCTGTCTTTACAAAAAATGAAAAAGCGGCTGGGCATGGTGGCTCATGCCTGTAATTCCAGCACTTTGGGAGGCCGAGGCAGGCGGATCACTTCAGGTTGGGAGTTTGAGACCAGCCTGACCAACATGGAGAAACCCCATCTCTACAAAAATTACAAAAAAATTAGCCTGGCATGGTGGCACATGCCTGTGATCCCAGCTACTTGGGAGGCTGAGGTAGGAGAATTGCTTGAACCTGGGAAGTGGAGGTTGTAGTGAGCCGAGATGGCACCATTGAACTCCAACTTGGGTAATAAGAGCGAAACTCTGTCTCAAAAAAAAAAAATAATAAAACAAAAAGCTAGCGGGGTATGGTGGCATGTGTCTGTGGTCTCAGCTTCTTGGGAAGCTAAGGTGGGAGGATTGTTTGAACCCTGGAAGCTGAGGCTGCAGTGAAGTGTGATTGTGCCTCTGTACTCCAGCTTGGACAACAGAGCAAGACCCAGTCTCAAAACAAAACGAAAGCAAAAATCAAGAAACTTGGTAGTGTGTGACTTCATAAGAATTTCACTAACAGCGTGACTTCCCACTTTCTCAATTCTAGTTTATATACGTATTGTTTTATTGACATAGACTTGACTGTTTTGTTGGCTTTCTGCTGAGAAATACGGTAAAACACAATACACCCTCCCCAGCCATGAATTGTGCTTTCATGAAACCCTAGCTTGTGGATATTTACTTTTGTGTATCTTTTTGGTGACCTGGAGGATTTTAGATCATGAAAATGAAAACTATTGATGAGACCTGTGGGTTTCAAAATCAGTATGCCACCAAACACGTGCATGGGAGACTGGAAAAATAAATATACTTCTGGACATGTATATTATTTTGCTACCAAGCAAGACAAATTTACAAGCATATCTTTGAAATCAGAGAAAACTGAATCCCTAATGGGTTTCAGGTGAACAAGGGATCGTTAATTTGAAATGCATTATATTTTACCCTTATTTGAGGTTCAGGGTAGCATGATCAGGTGGTGGAGAGAATGCATTCTAGAGGCAAGAGTATGCTTTGAAATTGGTGAGTTCTAGCTGTCACTTACTAGCATGTGATCTTAGGCAAGGGCACAAGCTCCCCGTATTTCAATCTTGTCACCTGTATGTGGACATAATGATAGACCTTACCTCTTAGAGCTGTGAGGAGGGCATGTGAATTAATAAGTGGACAGTTTTTAGCAACACATGGTAGGTTGCCTTATAACTGTTTGGCATTATTGTTATTCTATACTTATTGTTGTCTGTATCATCACTGTCATCCTGACCATAAGATAGGTTTTTATGGTTTTGTTTTGTTGAGACAGTGTCTTGTTCTGTTGCCCAGGCTGGAGTGCAGTGGTGTGATCTCGATTCACTGCAGCCTCTGCCTTTTGGGTTCAAGTGATTCTCCTGCCTCAGCCTCCTGAGTAGCTGGGATTACAGGCATATACCACTACACCCAGATACTTTTTGTATTTTTGGTAGAGATGGGGTTACACCGTGTTGGCCAGGCTGGTCTCAAACTCTTGACCTCAAGTGATCCACCAGTGTTGGCCTCCCAAAGTGGTGGGACTACAGGTGTAAGCCACTGTGCCGGGCCCATAGGATGTTTTCAATAGTTTTTCTTTTTTTTTTCTTTTACCTAATGGTTTTACTTTCTAGCTGGAGGGAACCTGAATTGGTTTTAAGGGCTTTTCTCCTCTTAACTCCTGTTTTCTTTATGGGGTCTTTTGTTTCTCATATGGAGATGATCCTACCAGGTTTTTAACTTTTCCTTTTTCTGTTCCCTATTCTTTGCATATTTAATAGTGCGACTGCTTATCCAGCAATGATGTATGTGGAATAACAGATGCCAGGCAAGGTTTGGCTATGCTGAATACTTTATATTTTTATGTAAACATAATTTGCTTTGTAGGCACAATATAACAAAAGCTCTAAAGCCACGAAGACATCAGACAATGTTTCAGTTCACTTCAGTCAAGCTTAAATTACAAAGAAGCCTTCACAGTTCCTTTAAGGCAGACTGAGACATTCTTTACACTTCCTTCAGAAATGACAATCAAGAGACAGGAAAGAAGGTGCTTAAAATGAGAGCATGTTAAACAATTAATTGCATCCCCTTATTCTTCCTGGCAGAAATTGGTCTTAGTGGTCAAACTCTAGTTTTCTCATTCTGTATTGAGAGGAATGGGTTTTCTTTAACCACCTGGCATAATTTGTGATTGCTGGATTAACTTTGCTAGTTGAACAAACCCAAACCAAACCGATCTGGAAGGGATGCCTTTTTATACCTCTCCTCTGCACATAACAAAGGAGATGTGAATTCTGAATCTAGTTGAGTTCCCACTTTTCTGGGGGAGGACAGCCCTAATATAGCCAATGGCTCTTTACTTCTTCAGCTCTGGAAAATGCCACTTCAGCTCAACTTACTAGGAATGCCACTTGGATGACAGTTCTCCTTAGGGGACTCCCTTTTCAGCATGGTTACAAGAGAACCAACCAATAATATAGCACTTAGCAAAGGTAATAGGGGAATAAACACCCCATTATCTCTCTGAATGGTCTAGAACTGGAATATTGGTGAGTCCTGGAGTAGGAAGGAAAGATGATGTTGGTGTCCTCTTTTGGGATACTCACATCACTTGGTCCCTCAGATGACAGCACCCTTTCTGGTCTTCATATTTTATACACACATTCACAATGAGGAGAAACTCTTCAGATAAATATTTGGCATACATAAGTCATCATAAGCTTAGGATAGGAAAAAAGACCATGATGAATGAGGTGACATTTGCTACAAAGGGACTCTGGAAAACAGAGAGGTAATTGCTAAGATGCATTCATTCCTACCACTGGGGAAAGGGTTGGGTCCACCCTAAGGCTTGTTGGTGGAGAAACTGGGCAACGTAAAAGCCCTTTGATATTTTTCAGAGCACAAAGAAAGCTGGGGTACCAATCCAATGAGCTCCTAGTATTTTCAGATTGGTCTGTGAATGATAGGGTTAACCATTTTAGCCAAAAGGATTAGAAGGAGGGAATGAGGAGCTCCCTTGGGGGAGACATTGGGATTCCTTCTGTTTCTCAAGGGCAACTATATTCACCTCTCAAGAGCAGACAAATGGCATGGGAGTGGGGTTCCTTAGGAGCTGAAAAACTGAACAAGGTGTGTAAGCAGGTGGCTTGGTCCTTGGTTCCCCAGGAGCAAGGGAACTGAAGATTCTGCACCAGAGGTTTATATATGGGAGGGGAGGAACTGTATATCTGGCAGCAGGTGCTCAATATAAACCTTTTGTATAGCTAGAGTTGGTTACATATTGGCACATGCTTTGGCACGGAAGGAGATACTCATTGATTTTTCTACCTGTGGTCTCCAAGGGAACTCTTCCTTGGGGGATCCATGGTCAAAGGGGTCACTTTCCACCAGCAATTGAAAACTGTAGAACTGGTAATGCAGGTGGCAAGTGTGCAAACACCAGCAATTCTCAGGAATGACTTCTGAATGCATCTTGTATGTGGTGAGTTTTCTTAAAATAAATACGGAGCAGGAAGAATCCTGCTGATGAGATGTGTTTTGGAGGAGAAATCTCCATGGCAGGTCCTCAAACTCATGCTGTTGACCCATCGTCTACCATAAAAACATCCATACCTGCCTCCCTGTGTTTATGGATAAGAACCAGTGCCAAGGGTCAAGCACTGAAGCGGGGTAGAAGAGAATGGCTCAAACTTTTGACCATAGTTGTCTCTTAAATGGAGAGAGAAAAAGCACTGCTAGGAGAGTTTCTAAATTTGTGGGCTCATGAAAACATCTCCTGGCCTACTCCCTTTCTGCCAGCCAAATTGGCAAGTGTTCTCATCAGAGGCAAGGGTGGCTGGCAGCGAAAAAGTGTCATTGGCCTGAAGAGTTCTAGGAGCTAGACGGGGCTCTGTGATAACACCTTTCCATCCAAACTCGTCTTTCCCCGTGTCTGGTCTCTTAGGCACTGAGCCTGGGGCTTGTATTAATTTGCAAGGCTGTTCTAGAACTGTCAAGAAGAACCCACAGATGGACGGTTTTGATACAGGGGAGAGAGGAGTGTGTAATACACAGATAGGAGAGGGACATAATACTGCATGGAATGGGATTGGCACTTAATTTCAAAAAACAACAGTGATCAACAGCTTTTTAGCTCAGCTGACTGCAGACAAACACAACACGCACTGGACTACAGCATTTGTTCACTGGGGCACAGAAGAGTTTGCTCAGCCGGGTCCTCTTCTTCCAAACTGTCTTTCACATTCTCCCATCTGGGTTCCTGGGTTACTGGATAAAGGGCATCCGCTCCTTGTTCTCGCTGTCTCCCTCGTGGTCCTCTTCCTCTTCCCCGGCTTCACTGGTCTCTGTGCTGTCATTGGCCATCTGTCATTCAAAAGGGGATGTTAGTGAGGGCTGTGCAACCCGGCCCCGTCATCTCTGAGCATGTGAGGAAGTCCCATGGGGAGGACTTCTTGGGGGCTGGGAGCTGGGGTTGCTTGTTTCCTTGGAAGGCAGTGTGGGATTAGCCGTTATATGATGGCCACCCCAAGAGATGGTGCTGAGATAAGGATTTGAATGTAAGTATCTGGAATTTGGGAGGTGATCCCAGGAAGCACTAACAGAGGAGAGAAGAAATGAGACAAAGGGGAAGAATCCAACACAGTGTATGTAGGTAAGTTGGTTCCTGTGCTGGCAGTGGGACTGAGTCCTGCTGGGGACCTCCGAGAGACCCTGTGGGGCACATCTTAAGAGTCTGCCCTTCTGAGGGAGGAGGAAACCTCGGTATGGCTAAGGTCTGCTCTCAGGGGAGGTGAGTTATCTCTCTGTATCTCATGCAGGTTCTGTGCAAATAAAGCATGCTCTGGTGACCAGAGTTAGCTCTGAGGCAGTCGGGGGGCAGATGCCTACAAAAGGAAGCCCCTAGAATGCAGGGGACCTGAGTGTCAAGGGGAGATGGGCGGGGTATTGAGAACATCAGCTGCACTGAGCCACCAGGGTTGAAGTCCTGATGCTGTCACTTAGGAAGAGCAGATACAACAACCAGAACGAAGGTGTATTTATCTACTTTTAGGTCTCTGTTCCCCGACTGGAATACAGTTTCTGGGAGGAGAGGGATTTTGCTTGGCTCCTTTTCTTTTGTTAATCACTGGTACCTGGCATAGTTAGGATTGTTCCTCTGGGCCTTCCTTTCCTCCGTCATTACAGTGGCGGTAAATCCACCTGCCTTATAAAGTTGTTATAAGAACCAGGTGAAAGAACATGGAGTAATGTCTCTAAAGAGTCTAGCAAATGGCTGAGCATGAGAGAGGCTCCGAACAAATTAGTTCTGTTTATTAAAATCCCCCTGCAACAGCTGTGCCTCAGATCTCTTTGCTGTTCTAAGCTCCTAGATCTAGGATGGGCCCCAGGTCACCCAAACTTGATTCCCCACCTGCATCACGGCTTATTCTGACAAACAAGAATTTGGCCCCTGAATTTCAGCCCACCCCGTGTTCTCTCACCTGAAGCTGGGCTTTTCCCCTCGACCATGCATGTGCAATGCCTTCTGCCTGGGATGTCATCCCTCCACTCCATCAGCCCCGTCCACGCCTACTTTTCCTTTACAGCTGATCCTACTTCCTTGAGTAAGCCTTTCCAAAATTCCCTAACTGGAACAATCTCCCTATTATGAGCTTTCGTGGCCCAGATACCTGTTCTCTGTAGCACTGATCAAGAGTTGCAGTGTCCCATTTATACAAATGGCTCATGGACCAGTGTCCATCTGCCCCTGCCAAACTGTAGACACTGCAGGAGAGGACCAGGTCTCTGCAGTTTTCTTCCCTACAACTAGGTACCTGTGCAGTAAGTGCTTTTAGGATAATGTAGAACTAACCAACTATGAGAGGGGAAGAACTGTACCTGTCCCTTAGTAGTCTATTGTAATGCATAGTCACCAATATGCCAATTTGCTCACAAACATTGGTCCTTTTAATCTTCTAACTCGATGAAGCAGGAGCAATGTTAGTAATTATTGTTAGTTCAGTTCTACAGCAGTGGAAAGGGAGACACTGAGGTGATGTAGCCGCAGATGTCATAAGGGCAGCAGAGGTCAGGAGCCTTCAGGAAAGGCCACCCTTGTTCTCCAGGGCACTGGTCAGATGGCCAGGACTGGGGCAGGGCTGCCCTCCGGTACTGTGGGGTCTGGAGGTAGCAGTTTTGCCTCTGCTCTGACCCCATGAGCCATCATAGGATGAGTTCTGACTTTGCTTTCGCCCAGCCTCATCGAGGAGGCTCTGAGCAGGAGAGACTCCACTCTTACAGCTTTCCAGGAAATTCGCTTCTGGAGCTGCCAAAAACAATTGACTTCCCCTGCCTGGGTGCTGCCCACACACCTTGTAGCCCAGACTATTCTAGAGGAGCGGTGTGTCCTGCAGCATGCTGCCTTGGCAGATTCAAGGCTGAGGGAGGGCTGAGAGTGGTCATGGCCAGGTGTGGTGGCTGATGCCTATAATCTTAGCACTTTGGGAGGCCGACATGGGCAGATTACTTGGGGTCAAGATTTCAAGACCAACCTGGCCAATATGGTGAAACCCCATCTCTTCTAAAAATATAAGATTTAGCCAGACATGGTGGTGTGCACCTGTAATCCCAGCTACTTGGGATGGGGAGGCAGGAGAATCACTTGAATCTGGGACGTGAAGGTTGCAGTGAGCCGAGATCCCAACACTGCACTCCAGCCTGGGCAACAGAGTGAGACATCTTTTTTTTTTTTTTTTGAGACAAGGTGGTCACTGCAGTAGGAGAAAACACCTCTGCAGGTGCCTCCGACCCCTCCTCCAACAGCTGCTGAGTGGACAGTGACACATCCTCCTGAGCCTGGACCTTGTGTTGTTTCCTCTTCCTTCAAGTGCTAACCCTAAAATGACCTCACTGGACCCCTCCCGCATCTCCATGTCTTCCATTTAACCTGAATACACGCTCCCTCTCCTTCAAGTCTACTCTTTGCTTAGATGGGCCGCGGTCTCTCTTCTACCACAGGGTTGCTCCGAATACCCACTCTCTACCATCTTTTTGTTTCTTTCGGTCCCAGGGATAAAAGCCTTCAGGAGGGTCAGGCGCAGTGGCTCACACCTGTCATCCCAGCACTTTGGGAGGCTGAGGTGGGTGGATCACCTGAGGTCAGCAGTTTGAGACCAGCCTGGCCAACATGGTGAAACTCTGTCTCTACTAAAAATACAAAAACTAGCTCGGTATGGTGGTGTATGCCTGTAATTCCAGCTACTTGGGAGGCTGAGGCAGGAGAATCACATGAAGCCGGGAGGCAGAGGTTGCAATGAGTTGAGATCGTGCCACTGCCCTCGAGCCTGGGCGACAGAGTGAGACTCCATCTCAAAAGAGAAAAAAGCCTTTGGGAGGTTCAGAAACAAGGATAATGATACTGTCCCCACATACATTGTGTGTGGCACAGGCAGATCCTGTGCTTTCACTCAGAAAGGTGGGTTTTTCAGCATCTGCTCTGGTAAGAATCCCCACTCAGTAAGACAGGCCTTTCTACCAGCCCAAGGACTTGGCAGCAACCCATGTGTGATGAACACAGGAGCATCCCGGGGTGGGAAACTGGTGCCAACTATTTTGCTTGAAAGCCGTAAGTTTCTAGGATGGCCCTAGGGCCTGTCTGCCTTCTACAAATGGGGCTGAAACAGACTTGGTCCTATGTTTGAAGGGTATACAGTAGGTATACAGGAGACTCAGGATCCTAGCCACCCCCTCCCCAACCTTGCCCTCTAATCTGCTTTGAACAGCCCTGGAACAGAGTAAGCATTTAATAAGCTACAGCCATATATCAGTCACTTAATGAGAGTGTATCTTGCAATGGTGAAGTTGTCCTTCAATGAATGAAATGACTGTCATATCCAAACTACATTATGGTTACTAAAGTCACGGAAATAGTTTTAAAAATACACACATTGGCTGGGCACGGTGGCTCACACCTGTAATCCCAGCAGCTTAGGAGGCCAAGGTGGGCGGATCACCTAAGGTTGGGAGTTCGAGACCAGCTTGACCAACATACAGAAACCCCGTCTCTACTAAAAAATACAAATTAGCTGGACATGGTGGTGCATGCCTGTAATCCCAGCTACTTGGGAGGCTGAGGCAGGAGAATCACTTGCATCGGGAGGCAGAGGTTGCAGTGAGCCGAGATCACACCACTGTACTCCAGCCTGGGCGACAAGAGTGAAACTCCATCTCAAAAAAAACACTTTGGATGACAATATGCAAATAATTTTAGTTCATTCCCTTTTTTTAAAGAATTGATGCAGCTTCAAGAATCAATGTATATAAACAAACAAGAAACCCTTCCTAAGTATTTTCTTTGTAAAGATGACCTGGAACTTAGTACACACCAGACAATGCTTTAAGCCATTCTAACTGACTTTTGTTAACTTATCTCCAATTTACAGACAGGGGATCAAAGCTGAGTGGTCAACTTGTTGAGGTAATAAACAGGGGCTCAGGGTTTTGAACTCATGCAGTCAGATAGCCCAGGCACTGACCGCTCCCCTACATGTTCCCTCCTCTAGAGGCCCTGGGGAGAACAGGTGGGATGTGAGTTTGACATGTACTCCTGGTGGCATCGCTGGGATAGAAGAGTTTTGTCTTGGTAAAAGAAAAAAATCATGGCTGGGTATGGTGGCTGACGCCTACAATTTCAACACTTTGGGAGACAGAGGTAGGCAGATTGCTTGAGCTCAGGAGTTGGAGAACAGCCTAGGCAACATGGTGAGACCCTGTCTCTAAAAAAAAAAAAAATTATAATTAGCTGGGCATGGTGGTGCTCGCCTGTAGTCTCAGCTACTCAAGAGGCTGAGGTGGGAGGATCACTTGAGCCCAGGAGGTGAGGTGAATTGAGATAGTGCCACGACATTTCAGCCTGGATGACAGAGTGGGGCTCTGTTTCTGTCTTGAAGAAAAATAAGGCCAGGTACAGTGGCTCATGCCTGTAATCCCAGCACTTTGGGAGGCCGAGGAGGGCAGATCATGAGGTCAAGAGATCGAGACCATCCTGGCTCATGTGGTGAAACTTTTGCTTGTACCTAAAGTACAAAAATTAGCTGGGTATGGTGGCGCAGTCCTGTAGTCCCAACTACTCTGGAGGCTGAGGTAGGAGATCACTTGAACCCAGGAGGGGGTTGCAGTGAGCTGAGATCATGCCACTGCACTCCGGCCTGGTGACAGAGCGAGGCTCCATCTCAAAAAAAAAAATAAATTCAATGGAACCATCAGGGAGCATCTCAGAGGCCAGGGGCATCATTCTGTTAGGAACATGAATGTGACATCATTGAAATTTTCCAGGAGTTTCTCCCAACAACTAGCAGCTGTAATAGACGGGTCTATCGTTTCCATGCTTTCATAGAAACAAATGCCTGTGCCTTCAGATTACTTTTGATATGCTCTCACTGAAGCACTGGCCTTTCCTTTTCAGTGTTCATCTCAGTTGGTGGTTAATCCCTCATGTGTGAAATCATTTGATTACCCCTGTCCCCTCCACTAGCTCACAAGCTACTTGTTGTACTTCCTACTGCCCGCCCTGTGCTGCACCTGATTAACGCTGGTGCATCTCTCGTGTGGAACTGAACAGACTCCTCTTGCTTTTCACTCACCAGTGGAGTTGGAGTCTTTTCTACATCCAGGATTAACTTGCCAATGTTCCCTCGGTCATGGATCCGCTGCATGGCCTCTTTGACCTGTGAGACGAGGTGACAAACAGGTGCTGGTTAGGTGAGATGTGGCCCAGGTAAAAAGGGGCTTGGGCAACGCAAACTGTCGAGTGACCATCAGAGGGCGCTGCGGCTCAGCTTAGAGGCTACAGGGCGCTGTTGGATGGTGGAGTGCAAATAAATTCTGGCTGTGCCATTCACATACTCTGATCTTGTGCAAACATCTTCTAGGTCGATACAATGAGGGTGACAGCTCTTGAAATAAGTAGATGCACATTTCTTTAAAAGGCTGGGGGGAAGGTTCTCTGGAGTTCTGGGAGTGACATGCTGCAGGGTGGCAGGGTACATTGGTCAGATTACCTTTTGACCAATACAAATACTTTCTGAAGGTCATTTGTGCCCGGCTTACTTCAGTGTTATTTAATTCTGATGCACATTTGGGCTAAGTGGACCCATTACCCAAGGCTGAACTGCACTGAGGAAAATTCTCATGATTCTGGTTACTGGAAGATGTTGTCTCTGCCTCAGTGGCATTTCCCCTGAACACTCTAGAATTCTCCCCAGAAAAGAGGGCCTACTGTTGCCTTTCAAATGTTAGGGGCCTTGCAAGGCCAACAGGTGGCTCCTGGGACCCTCTGAAATAGCAAGGGTGCTGCAGAATCCAATTTGGATTTTGAGGATCTTATTCTATTACCATGTGGAATTCCAACTGTTGAGGTGGGATTGGGGAGGCATGAGCGTGAAATGAAATCCAGAAAGGGTGACATGGAGCTCGATACTTGGCCCAGGCCCATGCTCCACATCTCAGTGAAACCTAAATGGAAATGCCACGTGGCTTAATTAAGAGCAAAAAAGCCAGGCGCGGTGGCTCACGCCTGTAATCCCAGCACTTTGGGAGGCCGAGGCAGGCGCATCATAACGTTAAGAGATTAAGACCATCCTGGCCAACATGGTGAAACCCCGTCTCTACTAAAAGCACAAAAAAAATTAGCTGGGCGTGGTGATGCACATCTGTAGTTTCAGCTACTTTGGAGGCTGAAGCAGAATTGCTTGAACTGGGGAGGTGGAGTGTGCCAAGATCGCGCCATTGCACTCCAGCTTGGCGACAGAGCAAGATTCCGTCTCAACAAAGAAAAAAATGAAAAGAAAAAAAAAGTTTTAATAGATCTAAATATTTTTTCTCAAGTCTCAAATTTTTAAGTATGTGTGCTCCTACATTCAGTACACAAATACTCATTAAAATGTGGCTTCTAGGCCAGACACTATGGTCAAACAAAATTAAAAAGTAAGATAGTGCCTGCCTTTGAGGAACTCACCCTGTGGCTGACTGACAGAGCAGCGCGTGCGTGTATGAAAACCAAAGCCTTCTCACTTGGTTCATAACTTGACACAGCCTTTAAAAATGTCTGTATTCTAATTGCTTTTCTGGAACTTTATCCTAAAGACAGAATTCAAATTGGGGGAAAAAAACTTACTACACAGAAGATACACAAGTACAGTATTGCTTTTATGGCAAAACACTGAAGCAACTTACATGTCCCAGAGTTAAGGGATTGGGTAAGTAAACAATGGCTCTCACATTTATCTACTGAAAGGAAATCATACGTGGCAGTTAAAGGATATAAAGATACCTAGAGCTAATTACAGAGACCACACAGCAAGATTAAATATTGTAATATAGCTAAGTGAGAACTGACATGATAATTAAAATATTTTAATCTATATTTCCATAAAAATACACATATGCTAACATAACTAGAATGGGATATGGATACATGATAAAATATCATGTAGAAGAAATGGATGCCTTCTAGCTTTAGAGTTTGGTAACATGTTATCAAATCAGTATTTAGGCATTTTTAAATGCAGTCCTTGGATAACTTGGCAATGGTCAGAATCAACTCATTTTTGGGGGGGACAAGGACGATCTGTTGCCTTGGCTGGAGTACAGTGGTACAATCCCAGATGACTGCAGGTTTGACCTCCTGGGTTCAAGCCATCCTCTCACCTCAGCCTCCCGAGTAGCTGGGATTACAGACAAGCGTCACCATGAGCTCAACTAATCTGATTTTTCTTTTTTCTTTTTGAGTAGAGATGTGGTTTTGTCTTGTTGCCCTGGCTGCTCATGAACTCCTGGCCTCAAGTGATTCTCCCCAGTTGGCCTCCCATAAGTGCTGAGATTACAGGCATGAGCCACTGTGCCTAGCCTTGATCTCTGACTAATAGTGTCATATGATTGTTAAATTTCTTGTCCCTAATACATAGTCCAGTACATTGCTTTTATTTCTGTAGTGAACACTGCTTTTCTTTTTTTTTTTTTTGAAACAAAGTCTTGCTCTTATTGCCCAGGCTGGAGTGCAATGGCACGATTTTGGCTCACCGCAACCTCCGCCTCCCGAGTTCAAGTGATTCTCCTGCCTCAGCCTCCCAAGTAGCTGGAACTAAAGGCGCATGCCACCAAACCCGGCTAATTTTTTTTGTATTTTTTTGTAGAGATGAGTTTCGCCATATTGGCCAGGCTTGTCTCGAACTCCTGACATTGTGATCCGCTCACCTTGGCCTCCCAAAGTACTGGGATTCCAGGCGTGAGCCACCATGCCCGGCCGTGAACATTGCTTTTAAAAGGGTTTTCACATTTGTTCATAGCAACAGCTGCTGCTCACTGAGAATCTTCATATATTGTAGGAGACAGCTTCTAAAATGGTTGTCAGTAACCCCCACTGCCTGGTCCTCATCCGCTTCCTCTGAATGTAGGCTGGACATTGCGACTTGCTACTAAGCAACAAAATAGAGCAGAAGTGATCGTATGTCGGTGATACGGACCATGACTTCCATCTTGCAGTCCCTCTTCCTCTGACTATTGATGCTTCCTTGTTCTGATGACTTGAACTGCCATGTTGTGAGCTGCCCTATGGAGAGGTCCACATGGCAAGAAACTGAGGGCAGACCCCAGCAAACCGTCAATGAGGAACAGATATCCTCAGTCCAAATGCCCCTGAGTAACTGAATCCTGCCGACAACCACTGACAGAGCTTGGAAGCAGACCCTTCCCAGTTGAGACCACAGCCCCGGCTCATACCTTTGTCAGAGGCATTTGAAGCAGAGCAATTCTATTTTGAGTGAGGACTAGGAAATGAGGCTGGGACTTGCTGGGCTGCATTCCCAGGAAGTTAGGTATTCCTAGCCTCTAGATGTTTATGGTTAAGGGAACAGATTCGTAGTGTTTACTCAACAGACCCAGACTTGGGAGTGTCCCGATATCTTGATATCTTTAACAGAAGCATTCCTAATTTTGCTTTAAAGAAATCCAAGCTCTTTGGGAGGCCAAGGTGGGCGGATCACTTGAGGTCACGAGTTCGAGAGTAGCCTGACCAACATGGTGAAATCCCGTCTCTACTAAAAATACAAAAATTAGCTGGGTGTGGGGGTGCACACCTGTAATCCCAGCAACTTGGGAGGCGGAGGCAAGAGAATTGCTTGAACCCGAGAGGAGGAGGTTGCAGTGGGCTGAGATTGCACCACTGTACTCCAGCTTGGGCGACAGAGTGAGACTGTCTAAATATTGCAAAATACAGTAATCAAGAAAATTAATCCTTGCTGGGCGCCGAGGCTCACGCCTGTAATCCTAGCACTTTGGAAGGCCAAGGCAGGTGGATTGCCTGAGCTCAGGAGTTCAGGACCAGCCTGAACAACACAGTGAAAACCCGTCTCTGCTAAAATATGCCTGTATTCCTAGCTACTCAGGAGGCCGAGGCAGAATTGCTTTAACCCGGGAGGTGGATGTTGCAGTGAGCCGAGAGTGTGCCACTGCACTCCAGCCTGGGTGAGAGTGAGACTCTATCTCAAAAAAAAAATTCATTATTACAAACCCTTGTAGTGGAGCACATGTCTCCATGATCTTTTTTTTTTTAAAATCCTATATATTAACAAGCATTGCACCTAGGGTGAACATGTTCCCCTCTTACTTTCAGGAATGCCCTGCTCTGTCTATGGAGTAGCTATGTTTCACTTCTTTACTTTCTTAACAAACTTGTTTTGCTTTACACCGTGGACTCGCCCTGAATTCTTTCTTGAGTGAGACCCAAAAGCCCTCTCTTGGGTCTGGATCAGGACCCCTTTCCCATGATTGCAGGCTTGTGAGAATCAAATGAACCAATGAAGCCATACCCAGATTGCTCACTCACAGAAACTGGGAGATCCTAAGTGCCTCTGCTTTGCGAGGGTCAATGCAGTAATAGATAGCTAATAGATTCTAATCTTATATGCATAATTCTTACTTTGCAAAATATATACCCATTTGACAGACGAGTACCCTGATGCTCAAAAACAGAAGCAAATTGTCCCAGGATGACGTAGTTATTTGTGATAGAATTGTGGTTGAAACTCAGGGCTGCCAGATTTCAAAACCAAAGCTCTTTTCCCAGTTCTGCCCAGTCCGTACCACCTCGTTTGGCTCTCAAAGGCAGAAGAACATGCTAGGTATGTCATGGCTCCCCAGCACTCAGTTATTTGTCACCCTGGCAAGTCATTAGCATCTGAAAACTCCTTGGAGACTATGAACAACTTTTAACCTGCCTCTCCAATAAGGCAGAACCCAGGGAAATGGAAAACCTGTTTTCTCACCAGTTAAAGCTGATTGTGATGCCAGGAGAAAAAGCGCCCTGCAGGGCAGCATCTAATCTGCATGGTTTTTGGATATTTCTTTGTGAAATGAACTGACTCCTTGAGGTCCCTTATGGAAAGGATGGATAAAGGATTACAAGTATTTCCAAGAGGCCATTTAATTAGCCTGACCCCCTAGTCATGCTGTTTGCATTTCCATCCTCTTCTTAGGCTGCTCTTGGAGATGGAAAAAAGAGCCTTTCTGATGACAATGTTGAAGGAAAGAAATGATACTGTTTCCAATTAATTCTTTCTTAGGCCACCGTGTGAAGCACTTTGCATTAAGTTGCTTCCTTTTATCCACACACCAAGCCTGTTAGCTGAGTGTTTGCATTAGTTTCACAGATGAGAAACCCGATGATAAGCTGAGTTAAGCATCACAATAATTAGCTGAGTTAAGCAACACAGTTTCACACATGAGATGCCCAGTGATTAAAAACTCCAAGGGTCTTGCCTCTGGCTGCCCATCTGAAAAGTGATGAGAATCAGGGAGGAATTGAGAGGGCAGCTTCCGCTTGACAGGGCTCTGTTATCAACACCCCAAACTGCTCTCAAATAACACCCTGGCAAAGCAAAGTCTGCAAAAAGAGACACTGTTCCCAAATTACCATTTATAAGTGGAGGCATCCCGGCAGGGGTGACAATGCCCAGAAGGTGGTGGTGATGGCCTCCAGAAAGCTCAGTAGCACATGGCAGACTTATCTTCTCCGTTGCAACTGTCAGAGGTATTTTTTTTTCCTATTCTTCTGCTTAAAACCTTTCCCCACTGTATTAAAGAGAATCGTCTAGTACATAGACTGACATTGCCTAATACTATAGCCACTAGTCAATGTCGCAAGTGAGCATCTGAAATTTGGCTAGTAAAAACTGCCATGTGCTATCAGTATAAAATTCACACCAGACTTCACAGACTTCATCATCATAAAGAAGAGGCAAACGATCTCAGTAAGGACTGTTGAAGTTTATTACATGTCGAAATAGCAATTATTAAAATTGTTGGAGTTTTTTTTTCTTTTGAGACGGGGTCTCGCTCCGTCGCCAGCCTGGAGTGCAGTGGCATACTCTTGGTTGCAACCTCCACCTCCTGGGTTCAAGCGATTCTCTTGCCTGAGTCTCCCAAGTAGCTGGGACTACAGGCGCACGCCACCACACCCGGCTAATTTTTGTATATTTAGTAGAGACAGGGTTTCACCATGTTGGCCAAGATGGTCTCAATCTCCTGACCTTGTGATCCGCCTGTCTCGGCCCTGCAAAGTGCTGGGATTACAGGCGTGAGCCACCACACCTGGCCTGTTCATAGTTTTTAAAACATGGCTAGAAACCAGAAAATTTAAAACTTTGCATGTGGCTCACATTAAAATTCTGCGGAACAGCATTGGACTACATGTTTCTGGAGCTGGTAACTGCTTTTTCTGGCTTTATTGCTTTTCTCCACCTCTTAACACAGTCTCATACCCACCATTTACAATGTATCTGAAGTTCACCGGGCGCTCTGCACTGTGTCTCTATATACCCTGAGTCCCTTCCTGGAGTGTCCTGGTCCTGAGCTGCCTTGGAATGGTCTTGCAGCTGCTGACTTGGATGTGAGCTCTTCTAAGCATCTGCCCTCACCCCCAGCCTCTCAGTCTGGCCCAAGCACTTCTCCCTTCACGCCTTAGTCAGCTAGTGATGGCAACTCTACCCCAGCCTTGTCAGTTACACATCAGCCTCTGCTCTCCATTGCAAATTGATAGAACAGCGCCATCTAAAACACAAAGCAAACCACAAACGTGGCTAAAATTTTTCTAATTAACCAGTTAAGATATGTAAAAAACTGGTGAAATTTAATAACATATTTTCTTTAACCAAATATATCCAACATGTTACTTCAATGTATACTCAATTAAGTAATAATTTACACTTTTTTGGGGAGGGACTGTCTAGAATCTAGGGTATATTTTACACTGAGCAAATCTCAATTCAGAAGAGCCACATTTGAGATGCTCAGTGGCTTCTCATGGCTCATAGCTCATAGCTACCATATTGGGGATTGCAGCTCTATATGGGCAGGACAATGGTGTCTACCTCAGAGTCCACAGTACAAAGAAGCATCTGTCGCACAACAGTTTACAGGATGAATCAATGAATGAACAAGTGGGTATGCAGAGAAAGTGAAACGCCATGTGGCTGAGCCTCACCTAAAGGCCTTTGTCCTGCCCACCCCACATCTTAGAGCCCCTGGCCTGCGCAACTAGCTCTTGGTGGCCTGCTCAGTGCAGCCTGGGTGGCCCAGCGGAGTCTGTTCATAATCAGGACCATGGTCCCACACACAGTCTGGGACACCACTGCCAGCTGCGTGGCTGGGCAGATCTGGTCTCGGCAGCTGGATTTTCCAGGGCTGGGATTCTGCATGGACTCAGGCCATCTCTAACAGAGCTGGTTTCCCATCCAGACAGTGGAGGGAGGAAATCTGAGTCATGTTATTCAAGCACCTCAAGATACCAACATTCTAAGCTCAGAGGACATCTGGACTTTCTCTGACACTTCTGGTCTCTGGGAAGCCACTTTGACAGCATCCCAAGTGGATGGTGGCAGGAGGCAATGGGAACATTCCAGGGCTGAATCCTGGCTCTGCTTTGACTTGGTAATGTCAGTCTGACAAGTGGCTTCTTCTCTCTGCATCTCATCTTTCTTATATTAGTGATAATAGCTATACTACTTCATTGATTCATTTGTTCAGTCATTCAACAGAACCGAAGCCCTGGGCCAGGAGCTCGGAGAAACAGATGTGCTCTGTCTGTCCTGGTGGAATCAGTTTCCCTTATTAAATAGGCTTATCATAATCATAAAAAAATGTGCCACAAAGGGAGCAGGTAGCGCTCCATCATGGAGAATAGATGATGAAGGGTCAGGGGAGAGTGAACCACTAAGATCCCTGGGGTAAGCAGACAGAATGACTTCACACACCCAAGACATCCATTCTCTAATCTCCATAGCCTGAGGATGTGTTTGTTGACTTGGCAAAAGGGACTCTGCAGAAGTGGTGAAGCTGAAAATCTGAGATGGGGATGATCCTGGATTATCTGAGGGCCCCATGGAATCACAATCATTCTTGCAAGAGGGAGGCAGGTGGGTTAGGCTCAGAGAGCATGTGATGGTACAGGGAACCAGGGGTTGGAGAGATGCCCTGTTGGGAGGGGCCAAGAGGAAAGAAAAAATGCATGTGGCCTCTGGAAGCTAAAGAAGGGAAGTAAATAAATTCCCCCCTAGAGTCTCCATGAGAAATGCAGCCATGCTGACACCTTGATTTGGTGGCTTTCAGAACAATATATTTATGTTCCTTAAGCCTTTACTTTTGTGGTCATTTGTAACAGCAGCTTACGGGACACAAATACAGGTGGGTTTAAGGAGGTGATGGGTGAGACCTGAAGAGCAGGAAGGAGTGAGCCATGGAAAGAGCTGAGCACTAGGGATTCAGAGAGTGGGGAGCATGTGCTTTGACTCCAGGTGAGTCTGAATCCCATGGGGAATCTCTAAGAGGATGCCACAGTGGTGGAGAAAAAAACAAAGGCAGGGGCCACAACCTGGCGTCTGGAAGTGGACAGTGCAGCGGACCTTGAGGTCCCTAACCAGCCACTGTTTGCACCATGGAAGGCCCTTTCGTAAGGCTTTGGGTTTTGCTCTGAAGGTCTTCATGTATTACTAGGGCTACCTCTTTACTTGTGAGATAGCTCATCTCTGATGGCTTCAAATCATTTCTGTGCTGGGAGGTATCACAGAAAAGTGAACATCACTTTCCCATGACTTTACCAGTATTCCCCTATTTACCAATTGCATGCCTTTCCTGTGAGGACACCAGTCTGGACTGTGAAGCCATGGGAGTCTAAGAAGGGATCCAGGTTCCTGCATTCTCTGTGTGACTTCAGGCAGGTCACCCAGCCTCTCTGTGACACTCTGGGGTTTTTTCCCCCCTTTACTTTCTGCAAAGTGGAGGTAAGGTTCTGTATCAGTTTCCTGATTTTCAGGAGGAATTTGTTATTCCTGCTGGAATAAATGACCACCAACAGTGACTTGAAACACAAATTTATTATCCTACTGTTCTGGAGGTCAAAAGTTTGAAATAGGTTTTACAGGGTTAACATAAAGGCTCCAGCAGGACTGTATTCCTTCCTGGATTTCTTCCCAGGTAAGAATTCATTTCCTTGACTTTCCCATTTGTTTTTTTATTTTTTAAGAGACAGGGTTTCACCATGCTGGCTAGGCTGGTCTCGAATTCCTGACCTGAGGTGCTACGACTGCCTCGGTCTCCCAAAGTGCTGGGATTACAGGTGTGAGCCACTGTGCCCAGCAGACTTTACCCGCAGACTTTACCATCTTTACAAGAAGCCCTTGTATTTCATTGCTTGCAGGTCCCTCCCTCTGTTTTCAAAGTCAGAAGGATAGACCTTCAGATCTCTCTGACTCTGCCCCTCCTCCTGTCTCCCTCTTTTAAGGACCCAAGAGAATCTCCTCATCCCCAAATCCTTCACTTAATCTGATCTGCAAAGTCCTTTTTTCTATGTGCGGTACCAGATTCACAGGTTCTGGGGATGAAGATGTGGGCATGTTTGGGTGGTATTATTCTGTCAGTCCCAGGTTCTCGCCCACCTCGTAGAACTGTCATGAAGATTGAGGGTTGATGTCTGTTAAGTATCTGACAGTTACTGGCTCCACTAGAAGCTCCTTTAAGAGAAAATTTGAGGGCCCAGTGCCCTCTACTGGATTTCTGAAGGCCATCTCTGTCATCCTCGCCCAGAACCCTAAGATTGTTTCTTGTTCCTGTTTTTGAGGCAGGATCACTAACCGTTGTCCAGGCTGGAGTGCAGTGGCATGATCACAACCCACCACAGCCTTCCAAGTAGCTGAGACTACAGGTACAAGTCCTCATGCCTAGCTTTTTTTTTTTTTTTTAAAGTAAACACAAGGTCTTGCTATGTTGCCCAGGCTGGTCTTGAACTCTTGGACTCAAGTAATCCTCCTGCCTTGGCCTACCAATGTGTTGAGATTACAGGCATGAGCCACTGCTCCTGGCCTGTTTATAGGATGGTCCAACCTACAGTACACTCAAGGCCACTTAATAAAAGGTGGACTCCAACTGGGTTCTGATGGACTCCCAAGTCCAGAGGAGAGGTTCTACTCTGAGACCTGAGCTTCACTTAGAGGGGGTTACCCCAGCCCTCCTTTGCCCATACCCCTACCTATGGCTCGTTTGGTTGGAGCCAAAGGGACACCACGCAAAACAAGCAGCCTCCCCCAGCACACACACTTCTAGACCAAGCTTTGGGTTCCTGGCCTTCCAGAATTCTATTCTCAAATTGCTCCAAGACCACATAGCGGACTTTTTCCCACTATGTTGGCAAGACCCCTCCTGGTGGTGTGGGTGAGACTCTGGGGTGAAGACAGAAAGGGGCTGACCATGGGCTGGGATCCTCTATTTGAACTCTTGCCCAGGGCCTGCAGACGTGAGGGGTGGGCTTGGCTACAGAACACAGTGATGATGTGGCATGATGTGGATATGACACAGAGACTCAGGAGAGAAAATTAAAGATGATTCACAGCTGACCAGGAGGACTATGATGCTCCAGACGCTAGTCAAGTCAGAATGGGGCGCCCAGTGAGGGATTTGGCACAATGCAATGATTGGGACAAAAATGGTGACAACAATATTCACATCTGTATAGCACTCCTATCATCTTTGCTGAGGCTTATTTTGAAACAATAGACCTTAGGTTCCGAGATGCTACGTGTTTCACATAAGGTGACACAGCTGACAGTGCAGGAACTGGGAGTAGGGTCAGAAGACAGGGGGCAAGCCCAGGCATTTTCATTAGACCTGGTTTTCTCTCCAAGAAGAAGAGGCTGCATTCAAGTCCAGTGCTGTGTTTGAGATCCTGGCTGGGCGTCCAGGGAGAAATGGCAGGAAATGCCTGAGTATGGGGCTTAGGAGGGAGAATGAGGTTGAAGAGGCCAATCTGGGATCATCCTAAGTCAAATAAATAAGCGTGGTGCCGCCTGGATGTGGTGAGTCATGGACTGACCCAATCCCCAATGAGGAGAGGGCCATGGAAACATTGGAGATCATTGGTTTCTTCTCCTACCTCCATCTCCAAAATGTACATCAGAGACTGAAACAGGCCCAGAGATCTGAGAGCCAGGAGTAGGGCACGGTGAGGGAACCAGAAAGTGAACAGATCTGAGGGAGGGAGGAGAAAGACTGGCAGAAGGCACTTGAACCTGGGTCATGGTGATTTAGAAAAAGCTGACTCAGCAAAGTGGAGCGGGCATGAGCTGGAGCACAGTGCACCAAGGAGAGCATCCCCGGGCGACCTCCTGGAACTCCCGCCTCCAACTCTTCTGCTCTGTGAATAGACGCACAGCCAACAAAGACTCGTTCCCCAAGCCCACCCTTTTTGAAAACTGCCCCAGCTGTTTCTCTCAAGGTTAAAGACAGTCAGCAGCACAGAGGCTGCAGCATTTTAAGAGATACTCTCAGAATAATTAATTTCAAACTATTTCATTCTGTGTTGCTAGACTCATGAATGCAGAGTTCCTGGTTTGTTTATTTAGCACCAGTGGATTGCAACCCATGGGAGTTGAACTCGTGCTATCAGTTCATGCTCTCCATGAAGTCGGCTGGTGTTCAAGACTCAGCGCATGACCCATGGGGAAAATTTAATTGGCTCACCCCATGCAAGCATAGGAGCAGTGGTCACAATCATTTCCAAAGCAGTAGTTACAGGCATTTCTGTCTGCAATGGAATTAGGAGAGGTGGAGTTCCTGAAAACCTCAATTAGGGCTGAGGAGGGCTCATGGGCTGCAACCTTGGGGTCTTGATTATCATTAAGGGGTTCCTTCCCTCATCCATTGTCTGGCCTGTGTTAATTCCCCCATGGACTGTATCTCCTGGGCTCCTTATACCATGGTTTCTAGTTGGCTTCGGCCAATGAGAGATCCTGGTAGATTGGAAAACAGGAGGAAGAAGAATGAAGATACTTCCTCCTCCATTCCTGCCTTGTGATAGGTCTTTCCTCTTGACAACTACAGCTCGTACAAGGTCCTAGCTTTTTCTCTGTAATCTGTTAATGCCTTTCCTTCCTCATGCCCCTTCAGGCCCAGGGTGGGTAATGCCTTGCTACTGTTGCTAATTTCTGGGTATCTCAACAACCCTGTTGGTTTCTTTAATTCTGATTTCTTTAGAACCCCAGCTAAGTGTGTTGCTTGTTTCCTGCCAGGGCACTGGCTGATATATTTGTCTCCAAGCTTTTTTTATTCAACAAATACATTGAGTGTGCACTAACTGTTAAGCCCTGGGAAGACAATAGCAAGCAAGCAAACTACCTACAAGACTCCTTGAGCTGGTGAGGCTCACAGTCTCATGGAGGCATGGGTTTCATTAGAGAATGACTGAAACAAAACATTACCACTTGGTAAGATGGTGTTATGAGGATGTGGATGGGTATTTACCTGGTTGGGAAGATCAGGGAGTGATTGTCTGAAGAAATGATAGTTGAGCTGGGATTTAAAGGATGAATGGGATTTAGCTATGGCAAGAGGAGAGAGAAGACCATTCCAGGCAGAGGAAGTAGAATGTGAAAGGAGAGACTAAAAAGAGCCAATGGCCTTGGGGACAAAGGAGCAAAAGTTGTTATGGGACAAAATTCTGGAAAGGAAGTTGGTGTTACTACATTCCAAAGAGTTTCCATGAATGTGGTTGCAAATCTAGACTTTCTTCCATCTCCCTTCACCTTCTATCTTCACACTTGGGCCATGAGGGTTAATAATCCTCAACCTTTGTTTGGGGTTTCATTTAATGATTCATAATAGCCAACTTCCTTTTCAATGGTGTGAAAGGCAGAAAGTCATTAGGGTACAAATGACACCACTTAATAACCATAGCACTTGGCTTGTGCTATGAATAGTAATAAGCATAGCCATGTCAAAAAGGGGAGAAAAATCAAGATAGATAATTCCATGGACCCCTACGTCTGTTAGATGATAAATTAAAAGCTTTGAAAAAGAAGAAAGGAATAATACTATAATTAAGAAGCACATCTACCAAAGTCATCTGTGAGATATCCCTCATATTAATAATATCCATCTTTGGGAGGGATTGATGATTATCTAAAATATAAAGTGGGTGTTTAAATGTAACACATTCATTGCAAGTAGTCTTGAGCTCTGGAATTTCTGGCTTTTGCCAAGTAGCTTCTGGACTAAAGTGTGTGAGCCCCAAGATTTTGACCCAGAGGGAAGAGTGACTGGAAAAGTAGAATGTCAGGAACCATGAATTAATCCACTGGAAGGGTAGGGTAGAGAAAGGATTCAAACACTCAACTCCTTTTTAGACCAGCTGCATACTGGATCTTTGCACTGATGCAGGGCATAGACTGGGGAGGGGGCAAAGGAGGTAACTGGGGTGCAACTTTTAAGGAGGTGTCCATTCTCTGAGTCACACAAGTGCAGGATAAGCACCTGAAAGTGAGCGCTGCCTTACATTTTATACCCTAGCTGCTTCTCTTGACTCATCCTAGTCTTGGTCCTGCAACGATGGTTATTATTTTTAAAGGAAGGGAGAAACATCTATCCAGCTAGTATAAGGGAGGTACCTACTTGGCAACAGGATAACTAATGGGATTCTCCAAGAAGATTTTTTTTAAGGGGCTATTAGTAGGAACGGTGGCTTACAAGAGACAGAACGTTCTTTAAGGGAGAAGAGAAAGCAAAAAGCAAGGCATTGTAATCTGGATGAGCATCTGTTCCTTTTATGCTGCGTCCCTAAATGATACTGATTCTCTTTATCAAATATACATCATGGTCATAAGGGTTTCAAATGAATTAAACACTGAACCAAGAGCCAGAATGTTCTGCAGAAATCTAATTAATAATGAAACCAAACTATATGTTCTTGTCCTAGTGGATTTTGAACTAAAGCAGATGAAAAAAAATCTGGTGAATTCCCTCCAATGTTTGTCTTAATGAACAATGCTCCACAGTGCTGGATTTGGGTGGCTGAGTAAAACTGAAGTGGACACTCAGTGGATGCTGATTTCAATGTGGGAGTGAGACCTGGGGAAAAAGATAAAAGGCACGTGAGATACTTTCTGTTCTGGAGACGCTCAGTCTCTCAGAAACATCTGCAGAAAAATATCTGTTGTGCAGTGTGTAAGAGAGATGCTTGAAATGTTATGGGCCCAGGAGAGGAAGCAATTTATTTGGTATGGGAGGAGGATGAAAACCAGAGGAAGCGATTGAGAGGAAGTGACTTTCAGTTTGGGACTGGAAGTTTGAGTAGGAGTTTGTCACTGAGCCAGACAGAGGGACATATACATAACCTAAGAAGGCCAGGCACGGTGGCTCATGCCTGTAATCCCAGAAGCTGAGGCAGGTTGGTAACTTGAGCTCAAAAATTTGAGGCCAGCCTGGCCAACACGGCACACCCTCACCTCCACAAAAAATACAAAAACTACCCAGGCATGGTGGCACATGCCTGTAGTCCCAGCTACTTGGAAGGCAGAGGAGGGAGAATCGCTTGAGCCTCGGGGGACAGAGGTTGCAGTGAGCCAAGATCATGCCACTGTACTACAGGCTGGGTGACAGAGCAAGACCCTGTCTCAAAAACAAATAATAACTCAAGGAAATACTGCTGTCCTCAGAGAATAAGGGGTTAAAGTAAGAACCTGAGCTCTCACCAGTCCTGAAACTCCACATGACAATGGTAGAACTTAAAAAATAGATTTTAAACTGTTTTTGTTTTGGGCTTTGAATCTTTTAGCAAAATCTTCAAGTCAGGAATAAAGATACCATATTTTTGCATGGAGGACTCTAGGTCTTTACTAATGACGTAATTACCTTGCTTCCAGATTCCATTGGTTTTATTTACTCACAGATGGGGAACTGTCGTTCCATAATATCCGAAGGTTTTCACTCGGAATTGTCAAACATGAGAATTCATGGAAAAGGGCTAAAAATATAAGGAGTCAAAAGACCCTTCAAAGTCTTGAAAGTTCCTAAGTGGGTAACTATCTTTGAAAAGGATGACAGCCAGACCTAATAACATTTGAGAAAGTACCATTTGTTAAGTTGTTGCAAAGGAATTATGATTTTGCCCTTATTTTCAATGGCAAAACCCACAATTATGTTAATAGAAGTCAGAGGTGATCATTTCTTAGGCTTGGAGAAAAAGGGCTGGTTTGCAGGAATAGGTGGTATTTTTAGTATCTAAGGGAATTGAGATAAGTTGACTATATAATCTATATATAACTGTTGTGTAGACAAATGCTAGAGTTCCTAGGCTGCAAAAGTTGGCCAGCAGAGACAGAGGCCAAGCCTGGGATAAAGAGTCTGGGAACAGACTAAAGTATAAAGTGTAAGTAAAAGAGCTATTCTATTTTCTTAAGAAGCATTTGCAACCAAAATGTTCTTACCAAAAGCCGGTTCTCCCCTACTTTGTCTAACAGCGGGTATACACTGGATCCTCCCATTTGGATAGGAAGGCTAGGAGGAGCAAGCTATAGGCTCTGGATCTAAGAATGTAGTAATATGAGTGTCACCAGATGCCCATAAGTTGTCAGGAGAGAAGATAAGTCTCAGGGAAAGAGATGAACCCCAAATTGGGTAAATGTTAAGAACAGGGCAAAAGCGGTAAATCCATGGGGTGGTGGAGGACGCTGCTTGTGATTATTGTGGCAGCTGATATATGACAAGTGCTTACCAGGTGCTGTCACTGAGCAAAGCACCTCATATTCATGACCTCATTTCGTTGCATCAACCCAATGAAGTAAGTGGGAGTTTGTCAGACTGTCACTCAGGGGCACATAAAAATAGGCCTCCTATTCTTCTGAGTCTCTGTCACTCATGGAGGAGAGTTGAGATGAGAATGAGGTTCAGTAAGGTGAATAGCTTGTCCAGGGTTATTTTTTTTTTAATTAAAAATTGAAACAATTTTTTGGCCAGGCACGGTGGCTCATGCCTGTAATCCCAGCATTTTGGGAGGCTGAGGCAGGCGGATCACGAGGTCAGGAGATTGAGACCATCTTGGCCAATATGGTGAAACCCTGTCTGTACTAAAATACAAAAAAAATTAGCCGAGCGTGGTGATGCACGCCTGTACTCCCAGCTACTCGGGAGGCTGAGGCAGGAGAATTGCTTGAATCCGGGAGGCAGAGGTTGCAGTAGCCGAGAATGTGCCACTGCATTCCAGCCTGGTGACAGACTGAGACTCCATCTCAAAAAATAAACAAATAAAAAGTCAAAAACAACTTTTAATCTTTGTGGTTACATGGAAGATACATATACTTATAGGGTACAGGAGATGTTTCGATACAGGCATGCAATGGCTAATAATCACATTGTGGAGAATGGGGTACCCAACACCTCAGACATTATCCTTTGTATTGCAAACAGTCCAATTATACTCTTAAAGTTATTTTAAAATGTACAATTAAATTACTGTTGACTCTAGTCACCCGGTTGTGCTATCAAATAGGTCTCATTCTTTTTGCCTAACGTTAAACAGTGGAATACAGAGAGACTAGGTTTCAGACCCAGCTCCATACAACTACAGGTATGAGATGTACTACAGGTATTGATGTACTGTTGCCAATGGAGGGTGAAGAAGTGAGAGGAAGCAAGGATGTAGGATGCTAGGTATCGTATTGCCCGACCAGGAGTGGTTTATTTTCTTTGTGTTTTTATATGCATCTTGCTTCTTTCTGGGTCATCACATTCATTCTATTTTTTTTTTTTTTGGAGATGGAGCCTCTTTATGTCATCCAGGCTGGAGTGCAGTGGTGTGATCTTGGTTCACTGTAACCTCCACCTCCCAAGTTCAAGTGATTCTCCCACCTCAGCCTTCTGAGTAGCTGGGACTACAGACATATGCCACCACACGCAGCTATTTTTGTATTTTTAGTGGAGACAGAGTGGAACCACATTGGCCAGGGTGGTCTGAAAGTCCTGACCTCAAGTGATCTGCCCGCCTTGGCCTCCCAAAGTGCTGGGATTAGAGGCATGAGCCACCGTGTCCAGCCCCATTCTCTCCTGAAGAGCTCCTCAATCTAGTAGCTATTGGCATTTTGGCCCAGATAACTCTTTGTTGTAGGGAGTGTCCTGTGCACTGCAGGATCTTCATTAGCATCCTTGGTCTCTGTTCACTAGATGTCAGTAGGGCTACTCCATTGTGACAAACGTTTCCAGGCATTGCCAAATGTCCCTTGGGGAGGCAAAGGCACCTCCAGTTGAGAATCACAGTGTTTTAAAAAACTTTTTCTGTATCTCTATCCCTCCCATCGGTCCGTGGACTCTCGAAGAGCACGTACCTGCCTCATCTCAGTACCCACATAACACTTTGCACACAGGAGACTTTTCTGCTCTTTCCCAAGAACTAGAAGAGCATGTGGTACGCAGCTTAACAGACACTCATGAACAGAACACAATATGGTCTCTGACTTCAAAACGCTCAGTGGTTCTATTAGCTTTTCTCAAAAACAGGAATTAAAGACTGCTTGCATTAAAATCATGTGTGTTTCCTGTTGCTGGAGTTGATCTCTAAAAAAATTAAAAATCACATATGCTGCTTTAAAAAAGTGATGTATTGGCCTCACCCTAGATGTCCTTTTTTTTTTTTTTTTTTTTTTTTTTTGAGACTGGGTAGGTAGTCCACTCCTGGTGATTCTCAAGTTCTAACATTTTAGAACCTTTGAACTCAAATAGTACTTCATTTAACAAATAGTGACTGCCTACTGTGAGCAAGGGGTCATGCTTGGTGGACTCATGCAAAGAACAAGATGGGGCCCCTGCTTGGCTGACTAAGATGTCCCTGAGATGGGGAGATGACGTTCCAGTTTTTAGTATCTGGATAGGGCCTAGTTTAACACTTGGCTTAAGGGGCCAGGCTTGGTGGCTTACACCTGTAATCCTAGCACTTTAGGAGGCCAAGGTGGGCGGATTGCCTGAGCTCAGGAGTTCGAGACCAGCCTGGGCAACATATGGTGAAACCCCACCTCTTAAAACAAAAAACATACTTGGCTTAAATATCCTGGCATGTTGGAAAGCAGCAGAGAGCCATGACTACAACCCTTTTCACTCCAGGGCAACAAGAAATCAGATCTCAGCTTTCGTCCTGTGCAAGTGTCAAACAACTTGATTTCCTCTCAGTGCATGAGGAAACTTTCAGGATATTGTTTTTCTGTTAATTGAACCCATTTACTGTCTCCATGTGGGCCCGGCAAAAGACCCAGCAGTTGAGTTTCATCTGCTGATGGTTTGGGGGATGAATCTCAGTGGTGTTGGGGTCACAGGATGTGTGTGAGAAGTTAAAATCAGCGGGTTACTAGAGCAACCCACAGTTTATAGTCTAATAAGCCAGATCTTAGTGCAACATGAACAGAAAAGTCAGAAGCAGAGTTGCATGCTGGAAGTACAGTAGGTGGGCTTGTTTCTTTCCAAGGAAGGAAACAGCAGGATCTAGTGTGAACCAATGCCTAGTAGAGATACACATGCTCGAATTAAGAAATGCAAATCAGCCAGGCAAGATGGCTCATGCCCATAATCCCCACACTTTGGAAGGTCGAGGTGGGAGGATTGCTTGAGTCCAGGAGTTCCAGACCAGCTTTGGTAGTGAAAAACAGGTGGTCATGGTGGCACACACCTGTAATCCTAGCCACTTGGGAGGCTAAGCCTCTAGGAGTTCGAGGCTGCAGTGAGCCATGATTGCACCACTGAGCTCCAGCCTGGGTGAGTGAGACCCTTTATCAAAAAAATAAAAACTAAACAAATGGAAATGTAAATCAGTGTTCTATCAAATGAAAAAAGTCCAGAAATAAAACTGGATTGGGCTATAACTTCAAGTAAACAATTGTTTGCATATGGACAAGGACGAGAAATAATGCTTTAACAAACCACATCCAGTCTTTAGCTAAACTATCATTCTTTTCATTAAAAAATTATGAACACATGGTAATGTTTGGGTAATATATGAGTTTCCTAGGGTTGTTGTCAAAGTACCACAAACCAGGTGGCTAAAACAACAGTTCTGAGGCTCGGAGTCTGAAATCATAATGTCAGCAAGACTGGTTCCTGCTGGAGTTTCTGAGAAAGCAGCTTCTCCATTCTTTTCTCCTAGCACCTGGTGATTGCTGGCATCTTTGGTGGCCCTTGGCTTGGAGACACATCACTCTAGTCTCTGTGTCCATCATCATATGGGATTCTCTCTCTCTTTTTTCTTCTTGTCAGTACACCATTCATATTGGATGAAGGGTCCACCCTACTCCAATATGACCTCATTTTAACTATCTGCAATGTTGTTGCAATACATCTGCAACATCCCTCTTTCCCAAAAGTCACATACTGAGGTTCAGGGAGAAGCATGGATTTAGGGGGAACACTCCAACCCAATATAGTTAGTAACAGCTTTTTAATTTTTTTTAAATTTATAAAGAAACAGTTAAATTGGCTCATGGTTCTTTTATTTTGAGATGGAGTCGCCTAGGCTAGAGTGCAGTGGTGCGATCTTGGCTCACTGCAACCTCCGCCTCCCAGGTTCAAGCAATTCTCCTGCCTCAGCCTCCTGAATAGTTGGGACTACAGGCATGTACCACCACACCTGGCTAATGTTTGTATTTTTTAGTAGAGACTGGGTTTTGCCATGTTGGCCAGGCTGGTCTCAAATTGCTGACCTCAGGGGATCTGCCCACCTTGGCCTCCCAAAGTACTGGGATTACAGGCGTGAGCTACCAGGGGCTCACAGTTCTGCAGGCTTTATGGGAAGCCTAGTGCTGGCATATGCTTAGCTTCTAGGGAGGTCTCAAAGGCGGGAGCAGGTATGTCACCTGGCAAAAGCAAATGCAAGTGGTGGGTGGTGGTGGGGGCACAGGGAGGAGGTGCTCCACACTTTTAAACAAGCAGATCTGGTGTTAACTAAGAGTGAGATCCGTTCATGAGGGACCGACCTGCTCCTGTAATCCAAACGCCTCCCACCAGGCCCCACCTCTAACACTGGGGATTACATTTCACCATGAGATTTGGGTTGAGACACAGATCCAAACTATATCAGCAGGTTTCTTCCTGACTTTAGGTCCCTAATCCTCCCTTTCCTTGGAGCATTTACTTAAGAAAACTTGCTACTGTAAATTATCTTTGCTTCTTTAAGATGTAAATCTTCTACAGCCCAGGAATGTCTTTCTCAAGGACTTGGGAACCATCCCTTCAAAAAGTAATCAAGAAAGATAATGGCATCCCTGTCTCCCAGTCTCTGGGAAGGGTAGGAGCCTAACTTCCATAAGCACCAATTAGCAAACACAGGTGATCTGATGTGATTAGGCCATCTGTCTTCTTCCCACTGTCTCCTCCTCGTGCTTATAAATTCTTTACTTTTCCTTTCAAAGGAACTGAGTTCAATCTCTCTGCCCTGTTGAAATAATCTTGCCTAGTAACAGCTTTCAAAATTTGTTTCTTATTTTTGTCTTTTAAACTTTTTAAAAGTATAAAACACAGATACAGAAAACTGCACTAAACCAATACATAAAAGTAGAACTTTGTCAGCCACTCCCAAATACTCTCTGTGTATCTAGTGCTAATCTCACCATCTTCCCCTTCCTCAAATGTCATCGGCTTAATCCCGACTTTCAGAGTAATCACTTCCTTGAATTTCCTTAGATTCACCCAGTTGGGCATTCTAGGCATCATAGTTTTGTCTTGCTCGCTAGAAAGATATATGTACACACTTATACTTTTAAGTCCTCGTTTATTTATTTCTTTTTGAGATGGAGTCTCCATCGCCCTGGCTGGAGTGCAGTGGTATGATCTCAGCTCACTGTAACCTCGGCCTCCTGGGTTCAGGTGATTCTCCTGCCTCAGCCTCCATGTAGCTGGGACTATAGGATCTCACTACCATGCCTGGCTAATTTTTGTATTTTAGTAGAGATGAGGTTTCATCATGTTTGCCAGGCTGGTCTCAAAGTCCTGACCTCAAATGATCTGCCTGCCTTAGCCTCTCAAAGTGCTGGGATTATAGGCATGAGCCACCATGCCTGGCCCTTAAGTCCTTTTTTAAAACTACAAGTGATCCTTCCATTTTGCTGCTGTTCCCTGCAAGCTGTACTGAAGAACTCCAATTGTTGAGGTTTGTGGAATTTCACACCATCTGGATTTTATAGATTTTGGACAGCCAGTGCACGAATGTATCTCTCCATTCTCTGTACTTCCTTCAGGTGGGTGGGAGGTTTGACCAGGTTCATATATTTTCCTTGCCGAGACCATGGGTGTTGCTGTGTCCTTTCTCCAGAACCTATACAATGGCTGGCTGGCTCTCTTTCCAGGATACTAGCTTAATGCCCAGACCCAGTAATTTTCCAGGGAGATAAATACAGTTATGTTCATTTATTAGCTGCCATAATTTTATAAGGAGACATTTCCCTTCATCCATTATTTGATTACCAGTGATAAACAGTTTATATAGGAAAGGGAGGATAAATAATCAATTCTTTCATTATGTTTGCCAGGAGAAACAGCCTTTTAAAAGGAGAAAAATTAAAGAAATGGAATAAAGCTGTATAAGTAAAACATTCACTAATTTAACAGTTCAAAGCAAAAAGCTATTAAATATCTTAATATTTAAAAGCAAAAAACTGGAGCAAAATGTCGATCAGGATTAGGATGGTTGAGGGCATCACAAGACATCCCTGAAGATCACTGCTTCCTATTTCTCATTAACCTGATAAGCAGAATAAGAAATTGTATGTTCAGCATGACCTTATCTATGTAAAACATATATTAATGCAAATTATAAGTTGTATCAACCACCCAACCTTGGCTATATCTGAGTAATAGGGTTAGGGCTAGTTTGCATTTTCTTGATCATAATGTGTGTGTGTGTGTGTGTGTGTGTGTGTGTGTGTGTGTGTGTGTGTGTGTGTGTGTGTGTGTGTTGATGCAATCTTGTCCTGTTGCCCAGGCAGGAGTGCAGTGGCGTGATCTCAGCTCACTGCAACCCCTGCTTCCCCAGTTCAAGCAATTCTCCTGCCTCAGCCTCCAGAGTAGCTGGGATTACAGGTGCCCAGCCTCATACCTGGCTAATTTTTGTATTTTTAGTAGAGACAGGGTTTCTCTGTGTTGGCCAGGCTGGTCTTGAACTCCTGACCTCAAGTGATACACTCGCCTTGGCCTCCCAAAGTGCTGGGATTACAGGCATGAAACATCACACCTGGCCAATTTTCTTCGTGTTTTAAAAAATGAACATGAGTGCACGTTTGTTGGATAATAAGTTACTAAAAGTGGTGATGAGGAAACCATCAGTTCACTTTTATCACCACAGCAGTGACATGAGGCTACAGAGCCATGGCTAAGGGAAAGCTTAGGGGTAGCGTCCTCTGGAATCTTTCATTGGAAGCTGCGTCAGTAACACCAAAATGAAACTGACAACCAACTGTCTAGGAGGAGTCACATGCTTCAAAAGGGCAGCACAAGCATTGCCGTGTTAGGATCGGCAGCCTCACTCTCTTTGTGTTCTGTAAAAGAATACGAAACTGGGTAATGTATCAAGAAAGTAAGAGTCACTTTGTCCATGATTCTGGAGGCTGGAAGATTGGGCATCTAGTGCAAGCCCCAGGCTGCTTCTGCTCACGGCAGAAGGTGCAAGGGAGCTGGCATGTGCAGAGATCACACAGCCAGAGAGGAAGTAAGACAGAGAGGAGAGGCGCCGGGATCTTTTTTAGCAACCAGCTCTGGCAGGAACTATGAGAAATCACTCTCCATCCCTGCAGGGAGGGCATTCGTCTATTTATGTGGGATCCACTCCTAGCCTCAAACACCTCTCATTAGGCCGCACCTTGAACACTGGGATCAGATTTCTACATGAGGTTTGGGGAACAAGCATCCATACTTAGCACATGCCTGCCCTTTTTTTTTTCTTTCTTTCTTTTTGAGACAGAGTTTCTTGCTCTTGTTGCCCAAGCTGGAGTGCAGTGGCGCAATCCCGGCTTACCACAACTTCCACCTCCAGGGTTCAAGCAATTGCTCAGGCTGGTCTCAAAGTCCTGACCTCCAATGATCTGCCTGCTTCAGCCTCCCAAAGTGCTGCAATTATAGGCGTGAGTCATCATGCCCAAGCCTCTCCACTAGCTGGGATCACAGGCATGCGCCACCACGCCTGACTAATTTTGTATTTTTAGTAGAGACGAGGTTTCTTCACGTTGGTCAGGCTGGTCTCCAACTCCCAACCTCAGGTGATTCGCCCACCTCAGCCTCCCAAAGTGCTGGGATTACAGGCACGAGCCACCATGCCCAGCCATGCCTACCCTTTTTTCTAGGATGCCCCATCACAGGATGCCCTATCAATACCCCAGAGACCATGATCCTAGGAAGAAGAAACTCATTATCTCCCATTGCCTCCACCTGCCTTGACTTACTCCCTCCCGGCCACCAGAATGTAGACTTGACCTTTATTTGCAGAAGAATGTCTCCTGGCTGCACCCAAGTCAATCAGAGGTCTTGGCTCTAGTCTCCCCACGTGTACTGTCTCCACTCTGTTGCTGTATCATTCACGATCTCATCATCTCCCTGTAGTGTTTTTTTTCTAGCCTTTCATTTGTTCTCTGAAGGTCCCAGCTTTTTCATGCTCCAGTCTGCCTGTATTCTGCTGCCACAATCATGCATACTGATAGATACAGATTACTAATAGATCTTATGTCTTTCAGGTCCCAAGGGCTTCATGCTGTGCTGTAAATTCAGTAACGATAAGTGACAGTGATTTCGATGGCTAACACTGACCCCTTAGCACATGAGCTGAGTGCATGCTTAGTGTCAAGTGTTCTCCATGAAATGGTCCCTTCACTCATTATAATCCTATGAGGAATGTACTGTAATTATTCTCATTTTACATACATAGAAGATGAACATTGGAGAGGTTAATTAACCTGCCTAAGGTCAGACGTAGTATGTCAAAAAGCTAGGATTTTAACTTAGACTGCTTCTGAAATAGTCACAGATGAAATAATATTATGTCTGGATTTACTTTAAAATAAATATTTTTCCAGAAAAATAGTGAGAAAGGGAAGGCAATGATGAAAACATCAACCAAATACTAATCATTGTGGAAACTGGGGGACAGGGAAGGAGTATGGGTGCATGGGGTGTCAGTATTCTATCACTGATGCTTTAAAATGTTTGCCATTTTCCAAAGAGTTTATAAAATGTGAACTTTGAACATTCTTCCCCAGACAACAACTATAACGACAGTTCCAGCACCCAGAGCTCAACTGTGACACCATATTGCTAGGAACCCAGCACATGTTTGATGATAGTGTTGCAAATGAGGGATCTGGATTTCTTAGGAGTTTGGTGCTAGAGAAGTTCAAAGTGTTATTCTCATTTCCCAGATAGACAAGTGTACCCTTTTGATCAAATGGCCAGTGTTTGTGGGGTAATAACCTCCATCTACTCTGTGCCAGGCAGCATGCAGAGATGAAGACACACAGGCCCTGCCCTTGAGAAGCCAGGAGAGGAGGGAAGGTGGCCATGGAGATGGTCAATTCTAACAGAGTCAACAGTTCAAGAGCTATAGCCTAGTTACGAATGGAGAGGTGTGTGAGTCCCATGGAGGAAATGACTCAGTTTAGAGAAAAACGACATTTGTGTTGGGTTTTATGAGAAACTGTGTGCACTCAGGCAAGAGAACAGAATCTTAAAAGGAAGGCATTGCTTATTCAGGGGACTGAGAGTTAGTGACGTTGGCACTGTGTGTCTTGGGGATATTGTGTGCTAGGCAAGGTCAGCTGGGCTCTGTTCCGTGAGCATTAGGGAACTGGACATGGCCTTGACTTGGATGCAACCAGAAATGTGTTTCAGGAAGATAACCCCAAGAATCATGTTGGCCAGTGGGCCCTGGATGGGGAGAAACTGGGAGACCAGTGCCAATTGGGAATTAGGGATGTTGGTGAGGTGAGACTGACAAGATTTGAGGTCAGATGCTGAGATATGCTGTTAAAACTCACTTGATCTTTACGATTGTTGCAGGTTTTTTGGAAGCCAGATAATTCCCCAAAGGGTGAAAGGATTCCCTAAAATGACCTAAGCTTTCAAAGATTCTGCATCAAGGAGAGATGAGATCTGGGGTAATTTGATTAATCTTCATCCACTTTAATTAGCACAAGAAGCAGATGGTCTTGTGAGCCCAGGAATCCTCCTTATGTTCCCTCCGTCAGTGTCAGTGTGCCTTTAGAGTCTGATTTTTAATTATCTCTGCTCATTTGCAGAGGCATGGAAGGGAAACAGAAAAGGACTCACCTTTTCTTTCCTGTGTCCTTCCCACTTGCCTATCAGCTCAGTGTTTTCCTCTAAGTGGCAAGGAATATCCATCAGCCTTGAGGCTGTGTTGCCATGGTAATGAGACAAAAACAGGCTTAATAGATAAGGAGTTAAAGTAAGTGGCTGAGGGAGGTGCTGTCTTCCAGCAACTTTCCCTTCCTGCTCAGAGGCCGCTTAGGGATGGAATAGCCAGACTTCAGCCACTCTTGTTCCAATCTGGGCTTCACTGGGATCTCAAATGGGACTGATCCCAGAGGGGTGGCTTTGGACAGTAGTCAGGTTCTCTGTAGTCATAAGGAAGGGTAGATCTAAGAAGTCTCCATAACCAAGAGGTTGATAAGTTGGGGAGGGAGGTGGCAACTAAAACTAAACTGAAGTCACATCCACACTGAGCAGTGTAGGAAATGTTTGCAGAGTCTTTAAAAGGTCTTTAAAACACCTTGCAAAGTCTTGAAAATTCTGTGACCCAGCAATTCTGTTTCTGAGAATGTATCTCAAAGAAATAAACCTCTAATTGGTTTTTATTTTAAAAGTATTTATATCTAAAAGGTTTGTTGTAGCTATACCAACAAAAATGAACAGGGAACGTCGATGTCTAGAACCGGGAGTGGTTGAGTAAACTCTGTTACAGCTGTTTGTTAGAATAACATGTAACCATTACAGTTTAAAATGCTTATGAGTGTACAAGAGGGACAAAAACGGCAGTCCACAAAATGTTTTGCACAATGTGATGATAATCTCTAAAAAAATGGCAAGCTCCTAAAGAAAACAAAAGCAAAGACAAATCCCCATATGTCCAAAAAGAAAATACTGGAGGAAAAAACAACTCACACACAAGGGTTATTGTTGGTAATGGGAGTGTGACTTTTCTTGCCTTGAAGGGACGTACTTTTAAATGTCTCTATTGAATATATGCTACTTTCTTATCAGGAAAAATAACAATTGAAAAAAGTTTTAGCCAGCTTTGGTGGCTAGCACCTGTAATCCCAGTGCTTTGGGAGACTGAGGCAGGACAGTCACTTGAGGCCAGGAATTCGAGACCAGCTTTGGCAATATAGCAAGAGCCTGTCTCAAAAACTACATATAAAATAGATATGGGCATGATGGTGAGTGCCTGTAATCTCAACTCAGGAGGCTGAGGTGGTAAGATCACTTGAGCCTAGGAGTTCCAGGGTGCAGAGAGCTATGACTGTATCACTGTACTCCAGCATGAATGACAGAGTGAGACACACACATGCACTGTCTCTCAAAAAAAAAAAAAAAGTTCTACAATCTGGAATTGGCCATTCCAAGTGAGTCAATGGTCTCATTAAGCACAGATACGGCAAGCCAAGTTTTTTGTGCTCTCCTGTGTGCCAGAACAGTTCTTGGCTTTGCGCAAACTATAAAACCCAATAACATAGCATCTTTGCCTTCATGGATTTGACAGACTAGGTTTGATAGCTTCTGGATGGTTCTGAAATGGAACACTCTGAATGGCCTGTGGCTCAAGCTGGATCATCTATATGAACACACAGCTGACAGGCTTTTGTACCATGGTGAATCTATAATTAGCCTCATCATTCTTCATTACCTGGGCTTCCAGGCAGGCTTTAAAGAAATTATCCCATGGATGAAGACAGCTTGGAAGAGTGTTTAGTGTCTGTGTATGTGTGTGTGGTGGTGGGCAGATTAGGAGAAAGCTGGCCCCTGAAGATTCCATCTCTTTGGACTGTTTTCCTTTATTGCTGTTCACCGTTCTGCAGTCTTGGCACAGAGAAGAGGCAGGTACATGTGCCTCTCAGACACCCACAACTGTTTAAGGAACTAAAATAGACCTAAAAGAATAATACTGATGGAAATAGCTATTTGGGCTCCGACTGCTGTAGCAGTGTAATAGCAATAGTAATGATGATAATGGTTATGTTTGTTGAGAAACTAACAATATGCTAGCAGTAACTGGCTAACTGGCTTACAGGGATTATCTCCTTTAATCTTCACAACAATTTTATACAAGACAGGTCGATTATTTCTGTTTTTCCAGTTGAAGAAATTGAGGATCCTAGCACTTAATATGCTCATGGTCACAGAGCTTAAAAAAAAGTGGAAAAGCTAGGATTTAAAGATGGGAATCGGACTGTTTGAAATCCATTCTATCATGCCTATTACCCTTCGGTCATTCACGGCTTTAACAAGTCAGAGCCATCATTGTGCCTCTGCCTGGCAAGTGTAAGATCTAGTTGCAATCTTTAGGGGCTATGCTACTCCTCCTTAGGATGATAGTCTAAGGAATTTCTCCAGCATTCCAGTAAACACATCTTTCAGAGGGACCAAGCTTCCTTAATCCTTAGAGCAGGGTTTGTTATTCTTGGCATGGTGACATTTTGGGCTGGATAATTCCTTGTTGGAGGAGACCATCCTGTGTATCATGAGGTGTTTAGTAGCAACCCTGGCCTCCATGTGCCAGATGCCAGTTATACTTTCTCAGTTGTGAGAACCAAAAATGTCTCCAGACATTGCCAACTGTCCCCCCCAAAGGACAAAAGTGCTCCCGGTGGAGAAGCTCAGCCTTTGATGTAGCATTAGAAATGGAAGGTTGGAGGGCAGCCAGGTCCGTGGATAAGCACTAGGTAGGCAAAGACCAGTGGCATCAAGCTCTAAAGATACATCATCTTTGAAACTTTTCTTTAAACAAGGCTCACGTGCCCTGGTTCTGCAGCTGTAGGTATGGGGGAAAGAGGGGATTATGCTAATCGTATCCTAATAACTGCCATATGCTATGTGAGAGCCCTATGCTCTGTGTTCCTAGAAATTTTATTGCTTCAAGGCTAAGTGACTTGGCTGAAACTGCACAGCTAGTGAATGCTTGGGCTAGTTTAAGAACACAGGGTGGTAGGCCGGGTGCAGTGGCTCACGCCTATAATCCCAGCACTTTGGGAGGCCGAGGTGGGCGGATCATGAGGTCAGGAGTTCAAGACCAGACAGGCCAACATGGTGAAACCCCTGTCTCTACTAAAAAATACAAAAATGAGGTGGGCATGGTAGCTTGTGCCTGTGATCTCGGCTACTTCGGAGGCTGAGGTAGGAGAACTGCTTGAATTGGGACCCAGGAGGCGGAGGTTGCAGTGAGCCGAGACTGCGCCACTGCACTCCAGCCTGGGCTACAAAGCAAGACTCCATCTTAAAAACAAAAAACAAAAAAACAAGAATATAGCGTTGGCTGGGAGCCGTGGCTCATGCCTGTAATCCCAGCACTCTGGGAGGCTGAGGTGGCTGGATCACAAGGTCAGGAGTTCAAGATCAGCCTGGCCAACATAATGAAATCGCGTCTCTACTAAAAATATAAAAAAAAATTAGCCAGGCGTGGTGGTGGGCTCCTGTAGTCCTAGCTACTGGGGAGGCTGAGGCAGGAGAATTGCTTGAATCAGGGAGGTGGATGTTGCAGTGAGCCAAGATTTCGCCACTGCACTCCAGCCTGGGTGATACAGCGAGGCTCTGTGGCCAAAACAAAACAAAAAGAAAAGAAAAGAAAATTCGGTGGTTACTGAATTCAGACCACTGCTCTATCTCCACATGTGAGTGACCCTGGGGCCTCCCTCAACTTGCTCCTTCTATGTTGGGAGAGTCAGTAATTGAAAAAGAGAAACGAGACAACCATGGATGCAAGATTTGTTTCTCCAAATAATTGTCTCTTCAAAGTTGTATGAGCATATGGAAAAAAAAAGCTGAACATCACTGATGGATATGGTTTGAATGTGTCCCCACCCAACTCTCGTCTTGAATTGTAGTTGCCACATTTTCCATGTGTTGTGGGAGGGACCTGGGGGGAGGTAACTGAATCATGGGGGAGGGTCTTTCCTGTGCTGTTCTCGTGATAATGACTAAGTCTCACAAGATCTGATGGTTTTATAAAGGGGAGTTTCCCTGCACAGGTTATCTTTTGCCTGCCACCATGTAAGACATGCCTTTTACCTTCCACCATGATTATGAGACCTTCCCAGCCACGTGGAACTGTGAATCCATTAAACTTTTTTTGTTTATAAATTACCCAGTCTCAGGTATGTATTTATCTATCAGCAGTGTGAAAACAGACTAATACATTGATCATTAGAGAAATGTAAATCAAAACCACAGTGAGCTAACAACTCGCACCAGTCAGAATGGCTATGATTAAAAAGTAAAAAATCAACAGATGCTGGCAAGGTTGCAGAGAAAAAGAAACACTTATACACTGTTGTGTAAATTAGTTCAACCATTATGGAAAGCAGTGTGGTGGGCTGGGCATGGTGGCTCACACCCGTAATCCCAGCACTCTGGGAGGCCGAGGCAGGTAGATCACCTGAGGTCAGGAGTTTGAGACCAGCCTGGTCAACATGGTGAAACCCCAACTCTACCAAAAATACAAAAAAATTATCCAGGCAGGGTGGCAGGGTGCGTATAATCCCAGATACTTGCTAGGCTGAGGCAAGAGAATTGCTTGAATCTGGGTGGTGGAGGTAGCAGTGAGCTGTGATCATGCCATTGCACTCCAGTATGGACAACAAGAGCAGGGCTCCCTCTCTCCCTGTCTCTCAACAACAACAACAACAATAAGGCAGTGTGGCAATTTCTCAAAGAGCTAAAAACAGAACTACCATTTCACCCAGCAGTCCCATTACTGTGTATATACCCAAATTAATATAATCATTCTGTCATAAAGACACATGAATGTATATGTTCATTGTCTGGCTGATAGCATGAAATCAGCCATGGTGGCAAGATTTACACTATGGAAATTGGCAATGGATACAAGTGAGCAACTGCTGACACAAATCGGCATGGGATAGCACATCATAACTTGAATCTAAATCTGTTGGGGAGAATAGGATGAATGGCAGTAGGAGGTTCTAAAGGTAGAGAGTTACTGCTAATGCTACAGGCTGCCGCTGGGTGTTTCTACCTCCAAAAGGCCCCACTAGCACACCCCACAAGAAGCTAGGCCTCATCTTCTGCGAAGAAAGTGACTTTTGCTCATTCCAGGTACCACCTTAGTATAAGAAACATATTACCTGACATAACATATTTAAAGGAAAACCCCATCTGCTTCCATAAATCGAAAAAAAAATCTATTTGTCATAGGTGGCTGAATATAATAAGCAAAATGAAAAGAAACAGTTCTAATACGTTCTAGCTTGATAGTGTTGCCTGCCTGAAGATTCTGAACTTGAAGCCTGCTCCTTCTTTATTGAAAAGGAAGAGAGATAAGTGTTTAAGAAGTGTTGAAGCAGAGTAGTATCCCACTGAGACTTTAATGTTAATATAATTGGGAAGATTAAGTGGGAGAAATGCAAAGGAAACAGTATAAGGCTATCCCATGTCCCAGCCCCCAACCAAGTCATCACACATAAGAGCAGAGCTGTCTTTTAGAAACATACATTAGATGATGCTGGAAGATTTGAAGACAGACAGAAAACTGCGATTTTTAAATTAAGCATGGGTGCAAACTAAGCTGAGTGCAAAATTACTATTAACCTTTTTTTAAAATTGAGATGGAGTCTTGCTCTGTCACCAGGCTGGAGTGCAGTGGCCTGATCCCGGCTCACTGCAACCTCCACCTCCCAGGTTTAATCGATTCTCCTGCCTCAGGCTCCTACGTAGCTGGGACTACAGGCATGCCCCACCACACCCCGCTCATTTTTATATTTTTAGTAGAGATGGGGTTTCACCATGTTGGCCAGGATGGTCTTGATCTCTTGACTTTGTGATCCACCCGCCTCGGCTTCCCAAAGTGCTGGGATTACAGGCGTGAGCCACCATGTCAGCCTAATACTAATTTTTAAGGTAAAGACAGTAATGTGTTAGACCTGGCTTTTAGTTGCTCATGAGAATCAATAGCTAAATTTTCAGAATACAGTAAGTCAGTTGACAACATATTTGTAGCTTAAAATTAGCCACGGTGGAAATCTTGATGCTATGGAGGTTGGCAAATGCTGTACATCAAAGTTCTCCCCACCCCTAAGATTTGGTTGTTAAAACATTCACTAGCATATCACTGGCCAAAGCTTTCACGACGTTTTGAGCTTGTTTATATACAATTTAGACCATAGTCTTAGTCATCTGGGAATGTCCATTCTCTTTCTCCTGCCTTAGGAAATTTGTGTGGAAAACCTTGATACACTGAAAAACTTCCTTAAGTCTGATAATCTCATTTCTATTACTGCATTTTAAGAAGAGTAATAGAAACTACGGCTGAGAAATTTGCTGTAATTGATCATCGTATATAAAGTAGACTAACAAGCCTTCTTTCCAACCCACGCTCTTTAATGAGCATTTTATTGCTAGCCCTGCTAAATGTTTGAAATTTATAGTGCTCTGGACACTCATCAGTTTCTGAGGGTGTAATGATTATTAGGAAAAATAAACCTTAAGATATAAGACAATAAATTGAGTGCAGGAATTTTTTACTCTTTGTATTCCTTCAAGTCACTATTGTCTATTTTAATCCAAGCCTCTCTGTATATCTTTTTGGTTTAGAATTTCAAACCCTTTGGTAGCAAGAGGGTTTGAGATTCTCTTGCACCCAGAAAGCAGGAGAAGAACCAAACCCAGGTTATTGGATTTAGGGAGACAGCTTTGGAGTTATGTTCTTCCTTGGCTGTTTCTAGCACATAAGTGTTACCACTGATGTGATGGTCAATATTTAACAATAGATCTCTAGAGGGAGCCCTGATGTGTAGCACTTGCTGAGTTATCACAGTCCTTGGTGTAACTACCCCCACCCCTGTTGGTTTAAGCTATGATACAGCACCACTGATGCCTAGCTGGAAAAAAATACACACAAACAATTGGCTCTCAGGAGCTGGTGCATACTGGCTCCAGCACACTACAGAGTGTTGCTCAAATAAATCTCCAGTCTTTCCAGTGTCAGAATTGGTACGCGTTCAGTCCTACAGGGAGGTATAGAAAAACACTTTCCCAGAGTTAGCCTGGAGAGGTGGTCACGAATTCCATCTAGCTAGCAGAGGAAGGGTTACTCCTGTCCACTGTGGGTGGAGCACCTAGGAACTGGGAGGGCAACAGAGCACTCAGGGCAGGATGCAGCTAGATGTGGGAAGCCCAGATCTGAGCAGTCCAGGTTGGTGCAGACAGGAAAGGTTTAAAACCTCATTCCTGGAGTGGAGAGAAGCTCCAGAGACGTAACAGTCAAGCCACTCCTCTCTCCCATCCCCACACTCTGGTTCCCCCTTTTATCTCCCACTTCTTAAAAAAAAAAAGCATTGATGATCTAATATAAAGTGAGAAGTGATTTACTTGCTATATTTATTGCTTATTATTTTCCTTCCCCACTCACCTATTTTTACTGTTATCAGTCTGTTCTCACACTGCTATAAAATACCTGAGACTGGGTAATTTATAAAGAAAAGTTTAACTGGCTCACAGTTCTGCAGACTGTACAGGAAGAATGATGCTGGCATCTGCTTGGCTTCTGGGGAGGCCTCAGGAAACTTACCATCATGGCAGGAGGTGAGGGGGAAGCAGGCATGTCTTACACGGCTGGGGCAGAAGCAAGAGAGAGAATGGGGCAGGGGAGGTGCCACATACTTTTAAACAACCAGATCTCATGAGAACTCGCTATACAGTACCAAGGGGGGATTGTGCTAAACCATTCATGAGAACTCCACCCCCATGATCCAGTCACCTCCCACCACACCCCTCCTCCAACAATGGGGATTACAATTCAACATGAGATTTAATGAGGACACACTGGTTTTTTTTTTTTTGCGGGGGTGGGGGATGGAGTTTTGCTTTTGTTGCCCAGGCTGGAGTGCAGTGGCGCAATTTCAGCTCACTGCAATGTCCACCTCTCAAGTTCAAGCGATTCTCCTGCCTAAGCCTCTCAAATAGCTGGGATTACAGGCATGCGCCACCATGCCAGGCTAATTTTGTACTTTTAGTAGACATGGGGTTTCACCATGTTGGCCAGGATATTTTCGAACCCCTTACCTCAGGTGATCCACCCACCTCGGCCTCCCAAAGTGCTGGGATTACAGGCATGAGCCATCCTGCCCTGCCAAAAGGAAGACAGGTCTTTCTAAAAGGGATAAGGAGTGTGGGCTATGGGTGTTGGTTCACTTGGAAATAAGATGTCTTTTCTGGAAAGGAATGCAGGAAGAAAAATATATCATGCTGAAGGAAGACAATGACTTGGAGAACTCACTATGTTGTCCAGGCTAGTCTCAAGCTCCTGCATTCAAGTGATCCTCCTGCTGAGGCCTCCCAAAGTTCTGGGATTACACAACCAGCCAGAGGGCAATTTTCGAATTACTGTGCTTATTTCAAATACCAGTTCTCCTACTTGTTAGCTGAGTCTCCTCAGACAGTTTGCTTAACCCGTAAATGTTTCATCGACTATAAAATGGGGATAATTCCAACACCTACCTGATGTCACCTTGTGAGTATTTAAGCATGTAGTGAGGGGCAGAGTGGCCTTTGCTTCTTTCTGTGAGGGCTCTCTATCTCACCAAAGCATTACCATCTGACTCCCTGTCACCCTCTCCATCCTGAAAATGTTAGTGTCTTGAGATATGTTGACTATTTGGAAAAATGGAGGTCTTTTATTCTGCTTGAAATTACATTTATATTTTAAATGTTTTCTGGAATATATCCATGATTTGCTGGAGCTGAGAATTGCTACTGAGACTTTACTTATGAAGTATTAAACACTGAAAGGAATTCAGCTTGTCTTGAAACTCCTTAGGGCATAATACAAATATATGTAGTTAAAAACACATGCACAGAGAATTCATATAACTCCTCTTTCTACCCATGCTGAGAAAGGTTGCCAGTCTTTCTCTCACTAATGATCCCTGCGTGGAAGACAGTATCCCATTGTTCAGGCAGCACTGAGTCTGGAGACTAATTATTGAAGGAGAGGGGGAGTTTCTGGAGACAAAGAAAGATGTCGCATTCCATCAATCTAGAGAATGCAGAACTCAACTAGAAAGCATTCAAAGTACATCAGTATCACGCAACATAAAAAGAAAAAAAAAAACAGAGCATCCTGGCACAGTGACCTAGAAGACTTCAACACTCATTTTTTTTACATTTCTTTCCTGACTTTCCCAACAATTTAAGACATTTTGTGTAATTGTTTTTGATACTGGTTGTGGTGAGTAATATTTAGGAGGGGCTTACTTTCAAATCTTATTTCCTTGATTATAGAGATTTCTTTAAATATCATTATGGTCAGGGGGAGGGGGTACAAATGGCTTATTTAAGAGGAATTGTTGGATGTCACATCCAAGATAGAAGTTTCTGAGATGACAATTATGGAACATTCAGCTATGACTTCTGTCTCTCACATAATAGTGTTATGAAAAATCTCAGTACTTGATATTTTAAAGGATGAGAGACCACCTCCCTCCATCCCTGAACCCTCCCCCAACCATGACGGAATAATCATAAGAGAGAAATAATAGCACACACAATAGGAGGATTAGTAAAAGGCTAATGAGTTTATAATTTATAAGTGTGCTAAGTGATTATATAATTTCTTATTTAGTGTCCTCCACACACACATTTGTTAGAGAGAATCCTGGTGACCAGAGAAATCTCAGCTTCCCGGGAACCGCCTAGGTAACCAATGAGCCAGAGCCAGGTCTTGCTGTTCTTAAATCCTTACAACAGGAGGCCAGCTCTGGGGTCCTTGATTGAACTCAACAATGAAAATGGCCCACTTGAGCCCAGCAGACACTGAAGATACTGCATTGTTGCATTATTCTGATATTGTACAGAAGAGGCATCCCATCCTAATGGGAAGGACTGAATTATAGGTCAAATGACTTTTGATTTCCATGAAGAAAGAGAATCAGAACTACAGATCAGGGTTACTAATGATAAGAATTTTCAAAGTAAATGGAAAAGTTTTTTATTTTTATTTTTTGAACTGCAAATCAGGACAGGTGGCCTGATGTAAATGAATGGGTGTACCTAGGGTAGCCACAGGATGACTACAAAAGCTAGTGGCCAAAGAGTGCTGGTTCTGGAGATGGATCGATTGGTTTTGATCCTGTTTCTACTTCTTACTAGTTGCGTCACCTTCATCAAGGTATTTAACCTTGCTGAGCCTCAGTTGTTTTATCTGTAAAGTGGGGACAACAGTAGTACTCACCATATGCAAAGTCCTCCTAACAGTGTTGGTGTGTACTAATTCTTCAGGAAACAGCTAACGATTGTTATGTGGTCTCGTATATTCCTGACCAGACAGGTAGCATATGTAAATATGTAATGGTCCTTGGAGGAAGTGATTGGTTGATTACTAACTTCAGGAGTGGCCATGGTAGAGTGACCCAAGAAGCCAGAGTCTCTTTCTAGGTCACATGTGGAAGTAGGGAGGGTGTCCCCACCAAGAGAGACAGCAAGTAGAATGGGACATGTCTCTGTCTCAGGGCTGGAAACAAAGGCTCAGCCAGAGTTCTAAAGGGGGCAGTGATATGCTCAGAAGAGTCATCAATGGGCCATGGAGGTTGGTTAGGACTGTGAGGTCAACCTTAGTTTTCATCCTGAAATACTTTTTAGAAAATCTGGCCATACTTCCATATCCTTAATCAACCACCATATCATTTTGCTCTTCCCCCACTCCTATTTTTTTTTTTTTTTGAGATGGAGTCTTCCTCTGTTGCCCAGGCTGGAGTGCATGGTATGATCTCAGCTCACTGTAACCTCTGCCTCCCAGGTTCAAGTGATTCTCTTGCTTCAGTGTCTTAACTGGGATGACAGGCCCCTGTCACCACACCTGGCTAATTTTTGTATTTTTAGTAATAGGTTTCACCATGTTGGCCAGGCTGGTTTTGAACTCCTGACCTCAAGCAATCTGCCCGCCTCGGCCTCCCAAAGTGCTGGGATTACAGGTGTGCACCACCCCACCTGGCCTGACTCCTGTTTTTCAATGACAGATCACCGGCAGGAAAGGATTGAAAGCGTATGTGCCATTTATGACTCAAGGACCCAACAAAGCACCTAGGCAACTTCATGGTTGAGGACTTTCAAAGCTAGAAGCAGGGGAGGTTGAGGGGAATTAAAGGAAGACGATGCTTCTGGCTTTTTATGTTGTTTTATAGATTGCTCAAAAGGCACTGTTCTGTGACTCAGCAACAACTCTGCAGGGTTGCCATCTATTTTATTCTTTCAATTTCCTGTAGTCTCTCCTCTAGGTTTTACATCATCTGCAGAACCAGGGAAAAGCAAAATTGATTTTATGAAGGAAAACTGTGAAAAACAGTTCTGGCCGAGTCTCATCTCCTGCTGAGTTCATTTTATTAAATGAAGCAGTGAAAATGCTAGAACCCAGAAAGCTGAAATAATCTTTTTTATTTATATTGACTCTGGGCAGAGAAAAGCAATAGTGATTGAATGACGTGCTATTGCATATATGGACATCTTTAATGCCCTGAAACAACCCTCTTCCACTAAGGGATATTATTAATTCGATTTTATAAATAGTAGGCTGAAACTCAAGTAACTTGATTGATGTCAAATAGTGACTATTTAGTACAGCTGGGATTGAATTCACATTTTTTAGATTCAGATAACCAGAAGGATGGTTTGGTCAACTCTGTACAGGGTCAGGACTAGGCAAGAGAAAGACTGGGGGCTGGGGTTGGGTAGTGTAAAATTTAAGAAGGCCCTCACTTTCTAGGCTGCACATGAACCTGAGAGTGAGTGTTTTCTTAACTTTGTACACTAGGTACCTTGCTTGTTTTACCCAAGTCTGCCCTGGCTGTAACCACTGGTTGGTGGTAGGGAAGGCAAATTAGCTACCTAACTTAGAGAACCACCTATGAGCTGAACATTCCATGAGGAGCTTTACCTAATGGACCACCCATTTTCTCAAAAGCCTTGTGGGTGGGTATTCTTACCTTTAATGCATGCACAATTAGTCAGAGATAGTTTTACATATCTTAATTCTTCTTATGGAAAGGGCCATGTATTGGGAAAGAAATCCTTAGTAAAATGAAAAGGTACAGAGACTGAGCTGGCTCTCTCCCTACCCAGGGCTTAGGTAAATTATTTGCTGATATTCTTAAGTGTCTTAAGAGAAAGGAAGAAATTGCTAGATGGAGTGGGGAAAATTTGAAGGTCTTGGAGCCTGGGTTGAGGGGATGTGAAAATGACGGGCAGTGGGCCACGGTGCCGTGGCTCCTACCTGTAATCCCAAGCACTTTGGGAAGCCAAGACGGGGGGGAATCACTTCAAGTCAGGAGTTCACAGGAGTTCAAGACCAGCCTGGCCAACATGGTGAAATGCAATCTCTACTAAAAATACAAAAAATTAGCTGGGTGTGGTGGCATATGCCCGTAATCCCAGTTACTTGGGACACTGAGGCAGGAGAATCACATGAACCTGGAAGGAGGAGGTTGCAGTGAGTTGAGATCGTGCCACTGTGCTCCAGCCCAGGTGACATAGCAAGACTCTGTCTTAGAAAAAATAATAATAAAAGAAAATTAAAATAAGGGGAAGTGGGTGGAAGCTTGAAGAAGCTGGGGGTTTGTGCATTTTGATGTGCTCTTTCCCACCTCTCATACGCTAAAGCTCAAAATGCTTGATACCCGTGTGCCAGGGAGGGGCATCTTAGGGGTCCCAGTGAAGGGGCTGAGCTTGATGCTGGGGTGGTCCCAGCTGAACCGAAGACCCTGCCTGCAGTCACAAGGAAAAGCTCTAGATCATAAGCCCTAGGAAACAGCAAAGATTAAAGGAAGAGTTTCAGACTTTCGAAGACCACAAGCTTGAGCTAGGGTGTCTAAGTCAATATAGCTTCTCCCGGATAAAGGGGGATGCCGGCTGACATCTGTATTATATACAAATGGAGACAAGGAGGTTCAGAAACATTGAATCAGTTGCTCAGTGCTTCACAGCTGGTAAGAAACAGTGGAGATGCAACTTCTGGTGTCTAGTTTCAGAGCTGCATACACAGATTTCCCATCTTTACTGGGAGAAGGCAGACCCCAAACCATGAGGGAGAAATCAAGGCTTGTGGAGAGACAGCCAGCTTGGCAAATGGGTCCCATATACGCCAGCATGTAGGCTGTTAAGCTCGTATGAGTTGTCCTGGGATGGTTTTCACAGCAGTCTTTTTTTTTTTTTTTCCTCCAGTGAAGGCACTTTGTTTTTAAAAACTGTGAAACCAGCCTGGGTGCAAACTTTGAGAAAGAAGCAGGCTTGGGAGATGCCTTTGTCTATCGCCTTCATTTTACAGATTGGGAAACTGAGGCCTGGAGGAGCAGGCTATGTGACTAGGCAGGACACTGGCTTCTTAAAAATGCCAAAGAAATTCTACAGAAGTCCAATAGAGAGCAGAAAAAACCTGCCAGGTGAGGATGCTGGCTTAACTTTGTTTGTATCACTCTTTCCAGGGACCAGGATTTTAAGACCTGATTCTGAGCCCCTGAGGTTATTCCTTTTAATGAATGTTCAGAATTGCCCTCCAGAAGCCAAAGTTCAGAGGGTCACAGAGGTTGCAGGGTCCGCTGCTGAGGGAGGAATTGAGAGTTGGGGGAATTCTTCTCCAAAGCCCACCACTGTGGCAAGGAACTGCTGGCTTTTAACAGGCTGCAAGCTACACTGGGAGCTCTCAAGATTTAGTGCATGTGCAAGTCAACCAAGACTGAACCCAACAGGTCTGGGCTGAGGTCCCAGAATCTGCATTATAAAGCTCCCCAGGAATTCCAACTCACGTGGTTCACAGCACACACTTTGAGGGCCACTGGCACAGTGAGAGTGGCATGGATTGGGGAGCTAGGTGAAGTTAGGTTTAAACCCTGGCTCCATGGGGAAGAGGTTTCAGCACTCTATTCCTCAGCGATTTTATCCATCAAATGGGAAGCATTTTGGGAGCATGCAAGCTTTAAGGGAGTTTCTAAAAAGTGCCTATAACAGTGCCAGGCACATAGTAAGACTGGAATTCACTTGAATATCGTTCTCTCTGCTGCATTTTCCAGGCTCCTTCCCTACTTCTCCACTGCCTAAGTCCTGTCCTTGCTGGCACATGTCACAGTACCTCTCTTTTTATCACATGCCCAGCTGTGACAAGCCACCAGCAGCTGCCTGTCTTTTCATCATTAAGAATTAATCTCCTTGCATTCTGAGGCCAAGGCAGGAAAAGAATGTTCCTTTGCAGCCATTAATAAGCAGCGCATTTCTAACAATGGCTTAGGCTCCTTTTGTCTGTTCAACTGAAATGTGTCTACCTCGGCTGCCTTGACAGAACTGGCCTTGGTAATTACTATAATTCTGTGGCTCTAAGAAGCTCAGCTTGAACACAGTGCTTTTTAATTCCAAGACCTAATAAGAACCACATGGATGCTATATATGCATGTAGACACACAGACACACAGACATAGACAGATACACTGAGATACATACAGACACTGCCCCCATCCCCACCCCCGCCCCCTGCCATCCCAAACTCACACACAGAAAGATTCTTCATTCATCAAACACAATATCCACATACTTAAATTTGCCAGATAGTAACAACTTGTCTCCATAGGTGCTAACTTGAAAAAAAGGTTTTTCTAAAATACATATGGCTGGGTGCAATGGCTCATGCCTGTAATCCCAACACTTTGAGAAGCTGAGGCAGGAGGATTGCTTGAGCCCAGGGCTTCAAGACCAGCCTGGGCAACATAGTGAGACCTTGTCCCCACAAAAAAATTATAAAAATTACCCAGGTGTGGTGGCATGTACCTGTAGTCCCAGCTACACGGAGGCTGAAGTGGGAGGATTGCTTCAGCCTGGGAGGTGGAGGCTGCAGTGAGCTGTGATTGTGCCACTACACTCTAGCCTGGCCAACAGAGCAAGATCCTGTATCAAAAAGAAAAAAGTGTTCATGTTTCCTTGATTACACGTATTTAAGTTGGATTTGAGGTGACTTACAAAATACCAGTGCCTGAAAGTCACAAATAAAGTGACCAAATTAGGACAAAGGGAAAATATTAATAGACACATAAAATTAAGTCACAGATAAGAACAGATAAAATATATATAAAAGGTCCTGCATAGCTTTACAGGATAGTGCATATCTGGCTTCCACGGATGATGCGAAGAGAGGAATGTAACTAATTAAAGGATCTGTGGTCCCCAGAAGATCAGAGAAAACACATTTCTCACGAGAAACACAGTTTTTTCTCCCACTGGATGTGTTTCTTCTTTATGATGTGTTTCTCCTTTATGATGGGCTCTCATAAAGGAGAATCACTTCCGTGGATAAAGTTTTCAAGCACCCCTACGAGATAGGCAATAGAGAGTCTTCTTACTGCAACATGTCTAAATGCAAAGACAGGGAAATGTCAACATATTGTTCAGTAAAAGCAATTCCATGAGGAGTCAGAGGAATAGTCCTGATTTACAGAGTTCTTGGACTATGACTTACTCCATCTGGAAAGACACGAAGACTGGCTTGCTTCCCTGCCAAGCCCCATGATGCTATTCTGGTCAGTAATAGCACTTATTACCTTTAAGATAAGATTTTGGCATCAGAATCCTTGTGCAAAGGATTTCCAGGTAGCCCCTCTCAATCCATTGAAATTGGCAAATGAGATAAAGCTGATTTGCCACTGCTGATCTAGTACAGTGGATATTTGTGTTGACTTCTGATGAATTCTCTGTATTTATGTATGTGTACATATATATGCACATACACACTACATACACACAGTCATATGTCACCTAATGATGAGGATACATTCTGAGAAATGCATAGTTGGGGGTTCTGTCATTGTGTGAACATCACAGAATGATGTGACCATCACACAAATCTAGATGGTATAGCCTACTATACACCTAGGCTATATGGTATAGGTTATTGCTCCTAGGCTACAAATCTGCACAGCATGTTACTCGACTGAATACTGTAGGGAATTGTAACACAATGGTAAGTCTGTATCTAAACATCAATATACGAAAGGCACAGTAAAAACATGGTATTGTAGTTTTATGGAACCACAGTCTTAAGCAAAATCTGTCGACTCTGAAATGTCATTATATAGAATATGACTATATATACACACATTTATATATTCATATAAATATGTAGAGATATGTATACATGTATATATTTAGATATTCAGTCTTCTGAGTATAATTCAGGGACCGTTTTCAAGTGCTGATGAGGTATATGGAGTTGTTTTGTTTCTACTAAAAATGGCAGCTATGTTTTGGTGAGTCCTTGAAAGGGCATTTTAGAAGTCTAATGCTGCTTCCTTCTCCTGCATCACACAGGAACTCTTGCTACAGGCTATTGCTTCTGGCAGTTTTAAATGCACCTGCCTCTATCAGTTTCCTCCACCTTTTGAACATTCATAACTCACACCACATCAGATTAGACACAGCCAAGATTTGCAATGGCCAGACTTCCATGAAAAGCAAAAAGTTCCCATGACTGACAAATAGCCATGGTAAGCTCATGAGAGAAAGAACTTATTCCACTGACTAGGTCCTGCTTGAATGAGCATATGCTTGGCAGCTCTGTGCAATCCTTACAGTAATCACTTTGCTTTTCCTTCTGGAATTTTGTTTGTATCTGGGTATGGTTTGATTTTTTTTTTTTTTGGCAGAGTCTTCCTTTATAGCCCAGGCTATAGTGCAGTGGTATGATCTTGGCTTACTGCACTCTCCACCTCCCAGGTTCAAGCGATTCTCTTGCCTCAGCCTCCCAAGAAGCTGGGATTACAGGCACCTTCTACCACATTCGGCTAATTTTTGTATTATTTTCTTAAGAGATGGGCTTTCACACCATGTTAGCCAGTCTGGTCTCAAACTCCTGACCTCAAGTCATCTGTCTGTCTCAACCTCCCAAAGTGCTGGGATTACAAGTGTGAGCCACCACACCCAGCCAAGGTTTGATTTTTAGATAAATGAGACATATTGAACCTTTCTTAACAGCAACAGGCATCTCTTGATCTCTGAATTCTCACTTTCTGAATTCTTGCTCTGCAAACTCTGGAGCCAAGGGCGTTTAGAAAGCAAGGGATATTTTGTAATTTCTTTGTCCTTCTCTATCACAGTCGTCCTTCCTCACTTTAGCTCATCTGCATGAGAGATACCAATTGAAAGAAATGGGATCTGAGAAGGCAATTCAAACTAGCTCAGGAACTCTTGCAAATTCCCACATCCTATTCATCCTACCCCAGCTCTCCTAAGCAGGGAAGGGGGTGGTGTTTTTCGTTCCATGTATCTCTACCTCTAATTAATTTTAAATAGGCTGCCTGGCAACACTGTTGCTGAACACTTCACATTCCAGCTCCAGCTTCTATTTCTGTTAACTGGAGAATGATTTGTTTCAACTAATCAGTCCTGCATCCTTTCCAATCAAAACAGCATCCTGGTCTAGGCACAACACCTGTCACTGAAAGGCACGGTCTGGTTTGCAAATCACGAAGCACAAGGGACTCTCTGTTTTCCCCCGGACACCTAGGTTGCAGAGAAAGCTCCTGAAACACACACAAACACACCCACACACATCATGCACAAAGACCCTCAAAACTCCAGAAGTTTTAGCCTTTCATTACTGGCTAGATTCAGTGCCCTTCCCCTCCTGCATTGGCACAGCCTCTACTGCAAAACACTTCAGCACTGTTTATATAGCCAAGACACTCTTGAATAAATAAGAAGCTAGATAAGAAAGAATGATGGATGGTGCCTGCCTCCTGAGCAACTTAATTTTAACTAATAGCCATGGTAACCTCATGAGAGAGAGAACTTATTCCACTGAACAAACGTTTATTGAGAGCCTATCTGGGGCTGGGTATTCTGCTATGCATTCTGAACCTTCAGATGAGTAAGGGAAGGCTCCTGCCTCCAAGGAGCTCAGAGTTGGAAGGAAGAAAAAAATGGGCAAAGTGAGAATTAGGATAAGCTTAGGAGGGCTGATGCATTCATTGCCTTCCCATATTAAACCTACAGTTTCTGGGATAAAGCTGGATATTGAGAAGCGATTGAAAGATGAGATTTTAACATCTTACAGCACAGGTCAGCCAGATGCACTATGAGTAGCACACTCCCAGCAGATACTGGGGCCTGACATTTCTAGTGTTGGTCACAGCAAGATGAGGAGAGCAAGGGTTGACGGGGAGGGGACAAGGAAGTAGGGAGACAGGTAGCCAGTGAAGGAGTCTAACCACAGGACAATGGCAGGTGGAATTACAGCAGGCCCTGTGGAAGGAAGAGAAAGGACTAGATTCAAGAGGCATTTAGAGGGAAGAAGGGAAGATAGATGTGTTGTAATATGTGCCTGCTGAGGAGAAGAACTTTCTACCTTGGTTTGCTGCATGGATGGTAGCACCATGAATTGGGATATCACAGGAAAAATGTTTCTGAATCTTTGAATCAGGACTTAGCTTACTGGGCTCACTGTATCGCCTTTTCCTGGCTTCTGAGACACCACAGAATAAACAGCTTGCTGGGCCAGCTGGTGTGGTATCAGTGAGAGAAACTTCCAGTCTCTTGAGCCAATTAGCAAGTTCCTTAATGCCTTTAATTTGCATCCCTACACCTCCCCATTCACACACTTACTGGATATGAAATTCTTCAAAATGTTTCTTTTTGATAAAAAAGATTTAGGCTGTGTCTCTGCTCTTTCCTTCCCTGTTTCCCTGTCTAGCTGGGTGACAAATAATGGATGGTTTTCTAGAGTGAAGGGAAGGGGCATCCCAGACCTAGAGAGTCTTGTATATCCAGAATTTCATTGTCTGGCCTCAACTGATTTCCATCTCTTGGGATCCCCTAAGTACAAAGACCAGGGAGGTCTAGGGATTCAGAATCCTTCCAAATTATGTATCTTTCAAAGACAGAAGAAATCATACACCTTCCTTATTACTTTTTAGTGTACTCTGGTAATAATCTCTCCTACATTCTCCAGAATTTACTGGAACCAGAAAGGCAAGGCAGCAGAGTGGAGGGAAGCTTAGATTATTCAGATAGAATCTAAATCTCTATTCCATCCTCCACCAGTTTTTTTGAGCCTCAGTTTTCTTATCTGTAGCTCTGTAAATTGCCTATTGATGGAAGCTACAAACAAATCAAAACAAACTGTGGTTTATTCTCTGAGCTTAATTAAAAAGTGTATTTAAAATTGCAATGATTTGAAGTTGAATAGGGACCATTGAGACTGAATTAGGATGAATTTAATTATCTCTGTTACATTTGCACTGAGACCTGAGTCCCTTCAGCAGTTTTTATTTTTCAGTATGGTTAAGGGCAGTACTTTAATAAAAGTTAATATCATTGAAATTATGGAGCACAGATATGCCTTTCCACATAATGGCTACATCTTTAGAGCTCAGGATGGCTTGCCCTTTCCTTTTTCATTGCTTCCAATTTTTCTCCCCTTCTGGTCCCATCTCCTGTCTCTAATCTTACTGCTAACTGGGAGGATGAGCTTAGATTTCTTCTGACCTTTCCTTTTCCCCCTCTTATCATGTCTCCAAATTGGTCTTCAATTAAGAACGTGAGGCTTTCATGGTGACTCTAAGCATCTAAGTTATATATCAGAGGCTCCATTAGGCTAAGAGACAAATTACTCAACAATATCTTTTATTTAAATCCTTCAAATGCTGGTGGATGAACAATAAAGCTTGATCACTGAAAGAATACACAAAGATGATATTTGAAAAATCAATAGTGTCTGTTAGAACTCTTGACTGGCATGCCTGTTGCTGTGAAAATGACTAATACCACCATGAGTGCAATCACTACTCATCAGAGGGCGCTCTTTGCAAAAGATGCCAACAACGAAGTGGGAGAATGACAGGGGTGGCTTTGAAGATGTGTCTGACTTAGAAAAAGAAGAAGAGCAAAGCTCAAGGTAGCATAAGAAGGCTTCCTGTAGGAGTAGATTTAAAAAGCAACAACAAAAGACAATTGCAGCATAGACTCTTTAGAAAACCTCATTTTTTCTTTGACATTCTACATGTGATAAAAATAACAAAATACCAATTTACAAAACACTCTTACATATATTTTTTAATGCTCAGACCAACTTAAAAGGAGCCAAGCACAGTGTTGCAAGCCTATAGTCCCAGCTACTAGGGAGAATTGCTTGAGGCCCAGAGTTTGAGACCAGCCTGGTCAACATATCAAGACTCCATCTCCAAAACAACAAACAAACAAACAAACAAAACCAAGTGGGGAGAGAGTAGTAATCTTCCTGTTTTACAAAAGAGGAGAAGATAAGAGCTTCACAACCGTACAGCTACTTAGTGGCTTGGGTTGGGCTTGAACTCTGATCTTCTCAACCTTAGCTCTTGCACCATACCATGTTTTAAGGATGCTATCTAGAGAAGACAGCATTTCCAAGGACACTTCTTTGCTCAAGGACACACAGTGAGTCCCCACTATTGAGTGCACTAAACCTAAACTTACTTTGCATTGCAAGATTGGATAATGTTGGATTATCCAACCTTGCATTGCAAGGTTGCATTGCAAGGTTGGATAAGGTTGGATAATGTTTAAATGACTGTGCTGCCCCTTTCACATCAAAGAACTACTGACGATGAAGGCCGAGCCTGCCTCTCCCATCTGCCTATCTGGCTGGCAGGGAAGGAAAGAACTTGCATGTTGGTGAAGGAAGAAGTGGGGTGGAAGAAGTGGGGTGGGACGACAGTGAATAATCTAGAGTAAAACCAAGCTGGCCCAGGTGTCCTGTAGGCTGTAATGCAGTTTAATCAGAGTGCCATTTTTTTTGTTGTTCAAATGATTTTAATTGTTGGAATGCACAGTTTTTAACATACACAAATAAAACGTTAAAAAACTTAAAAAGGTAATTTCCCTGGCCTTGGCCCCCTTTTGTACAGACCCTACAGTGCTACTACCCCCATTTCCTCATCTAAAGGCTTTCTCTTGCTGATGCTGCCTGCACAGCAGGCCAGAAGTGCCAGGAAATTAATGTTCCCCATTCCCAGAACAGCTCTCAATGAATGATTATGGGGAGTTGATGCCTAAGTATGCCAGTTCCTCTTCCCTGGTGGGTGGCTCAGAGCCGGGTGTTGTGCACTGCCTTTCACAGCGCCCCAGTAGGATTAACCTCCACTTACCCGCAGGAGTGGTGGCCTTGACAATGCACCTCATGGAAGTTGCCTTTCCTTCCTTGTCTACCTTTCCCACCTCTTCCACTAGTGTGCTCTGGGGTCCCAAATACAGATTCTGCACTTGATTCTCTGTCTCAGGGTCAGCTTCTGCTTTGTGAGACCTTCTGTCTGGTTCCATCTTGTATCCAATGTCACTTGCCATTAGTTCTCCATTGGTTTATTCATTCCCGTAGGTGTGGTCTCAAAATGTATGTAGTGATGGAACACCAGTAACAGGTCCTCCTGCCCCTAGGTCTGGCCTTACATGGTCTTTACCTATGCTTTACATATTTTACACTTTCTTCAAGGTTTTGCTCAAATCCCACTCCTCTGGGGAAGCCTTCTTGGTGATTCACACATAGGTAGACCAAGTCACAGGCCTTCTGCGACATTTCCCTACACTTAACAATGTCATATACTGCCTTGTCCTCTAATTCTGATTTTATCCATACCATTTGTTTCCCCACAAATGGACTTTAAACATCTGTGTGTCAAGATCATGCTCACCAGAGCATGTGAGCTGGTATGAGCCAGATCCAGCATATGCTGCATCTATTTTGTAATTCAGATTGTCTAACATGTTTCTGGGCTGCAGTAAAAGCTCTCTGAATATTTGCTGTGTGAGTGAGAGGCTTTAGTTTTCAAAAGAACAGATGACCAAGGAGCTTGAGAAAATCAGGCAGGCTTCAGGCATTTTCTCAGTCAATGTTGTTGCTGAATAACAGCCTCTCTACTAAGAGGGAACCCTCCATATCCTCATGAGGTTCACAGACTTGGTCCTGGCTCTTTTGCCTTACTTAACTTACATCCCTAAATTTTTTGTATTTCTTTTGTTGTTGTTTTTTGAGATGGAGTCTCACTCTAACTCCAGCCTGGAGTGCAGTGGTGCGATCTCAGCTTACTGCAACCTCCAACTTCGGGTTCAAGCTATTCTCCTGTCTCAGCCTCCCTAGTAGCTGACATTACAGGTGCCCACCACCATGCCTGGCTAATTCTTTTATTTTTAGTAGAGACGGGGTTTCACCATGTTGGCCAGGATGGTCTTGATCTCCTGACCTTGTGATCCACCTGCCTTGACCTCCCAAAGTCCTGGGATTACAGGTGTGAGCCACCACACCCGGCCTATTGTATTTCTTATGTCCTAAGTCTCTGTCTGACTAGGATCTCAAACTTACCATACATATCTGATATTCCAATATTGTCTTAGGCAATTCCTGGCCTTGGTTACAAATTTATGTATGGACTATGTCTCCCTCCAACCATGTCAAAGAATAACCTGACCCAGTCTAGGTGCCAACATGTCCCAGAGTTGAGTCTCAAGGACCGAGTCCTGGGACACTGCAAGATAAAGTGGCCAAGGAGAAGGTCCAACAATGGAAACTAACAAGCAAGGAAGGGTGTCTGTCCTAGAAGCCAACTCAAGGGAGCATCATGGTAGAGGAAGGGGTGTCTGTATCATGATGATGAGGATTGAGAGCTGATCACTGGATTTAACTGTGTGTTGGGGAGGGGGTCCCTATTGACTTTGACAGGAGTGGGTTTGGTAGAATGTGCGGGCAGGAGTTTGCTTGGACTGAATTTAAATGAGAATAGAAAAAAAGAATTATAGAGACAAAAAGCATAGACAACAGAGATGTGATATATAACGATGCACATATAGTTAACACTTTGCTATACATTTAAAAGTTTAAGAGGGTAAATTTATGTGTTTTACCACAATAACAATGTTATTTTCAGGTGAAATTAAAATTAAATCATTTAATTCACTGCTGCAATCTCAGCTTACTGCAACCTCTCGCCACCCAGGTTCAAGCGATTCTCCTGCCTCAGCCTCCCCAGTAGCTGGGATTACAGGTGCAAGACACCATGCCCGGCTAATTTTTTGTATTTTTAGTAGAGACAAGGTTTGTTGGTGAGGCTGGTCTCAAACTCCTGACCTCAGGTGATCCACCTGCCTCAGCCTTTCAAAGTGCTGGGATTACAGGCATGAGCCACTGTGCCCGGCAACAACTCTTTTTAAATGTTTTGTATCAAAGAGGGTTAGAAAAACAGAGCAAAAGCTGCTATAGACTGAATGCCTATGACCCCACCCCTGCAAATGCGTATATTGAAGCCCTAATACCCTTGACAAATACACCCTCATCAAACCTAGGAAGACCAAGTTCCCATTTAGAATTCTCATCCTCCCGAGTTCTATGCCAGAGGTGGGGTGTGAGGACAGCCGACCCCACCCCAGGAATCCCTTTTTTCCCATCCCAGCCCTGTCCATCCCTATGGGGTGCCTTGTGTACACTGATGTGGACACTCAGCCTACACATCCAAGCTCTTTCCCCAGCTCCCACAAATAGCCATTCCTCAGGCTTTGGGAAGTGCCGTCTGGTGGCACATTTGACCCACAGGAAGATGGCCTAGAAAAGAACCTTGTGAAGACACTGCAAGAGTGCTCGGGGGCATTTGGTCATGGGATCCTGAAGTTTTGGATAGGCATACATCCCCTTGGCCTTGTAGATTAGCAAGGGTAAGGCTGGGGGAGGGTCCATATAGGGTCCTATGAAGCCCAAGGCCTTGGGCAGGGGCCCATTTTTATGAATTTAAGGGAAGTACTGAATCCTCAGTGCTGTACAGGGCACCAAGCAACAGGATGAGCAGCTCTGGTCTGATAGTGGGGAAAATGATCAAGTAATTAAAGCCACCAATCAACTCATTTTTTGTGCTCCCTCATCATAACCAAGGACATTGGTTGCTTACAATGTGTATTCTCCTTTTTCTTCCCAACTGGGACACTGGGATAACCAACGATGTTGCACTTCTCAATTGGAGGTTATGCTTTTCATGGTGAATCAACTAGGATTCTGGTTTGAACACTGGTCTTACTGGGATACAGGTTGGTGTACACTGATAGGTCACTGCAAACCAGTTCTGTGTCCCTGCTTGTAGGACGAGAGTGAATGTTTGCATGTAGTGGTTACAAGCAAGGCTGCTTGGGTTCAGATCCCTGCTGTGCCACTCATTAGCAGTGTGACTCTGGGGAAGTTAATTTCTCTATTCTTTTGCCTCATCTATTAAATGGGGATAGCAATTGCATCTTATAGCGTTGTTTAAAGATGTAATGTTGTAATGCTCTTGGCACAATGCCTGGCATATAGCACATATTCAAATAATGTATAATAATAATGATGGTGCACTAACAATTTTGAGAAGTGGTAGCTTAACCAATGAGACTTCTTGAATGCAGGGCTTCTCAGAGTCTTTTAGATGTTCTGATGCCTAGGGTAGTCTTAAGAAGTGAAACTGTATAACGAATTTCCAGACAACTGGGATTCATGTTTGTGAAACATACCCCAAGAAGCTCGTTTTAGCTTTAACTGGCAATCTGTGAAATGTCCCTTCACCAGAAAAAGAGCAGCTGTCATTTCCCAAGTTTTCATTCTCTCTTTTTCTCAAAGCAGACATGCTATCCATGCTTACACATCAGGTTCTGGGACCCTGGCCAGAGTCTACAGGAATCAAGCAGGACTTCAGGGATCCTTTTTTCCCTTAGGAGAATAATTCATATGTTTGCAAAGAATATTCCAACTCGAATTGAATTTCACCTTAAAGGGCATTCTTGTTTTCTAAAAAGAAATGAGAGGTTTCCTAAAACTGCCTTCTTTAGCAATTTGGCTGTTGTCACATTCTTGAAAAGTGGTTTCAAATTGAATTCCTCTACAGGCCTGTGGTGTTCCTGCAGGAACCACTCTTAGGAAGTAAGAAGGGAGGGTGAGCAGATTAGACTGGGTAGAAGGGCAAGGATGTGTATGCGGGAATGGAAAAATTCAGTGATGTCGGTTCAAATCCCAGGTCCTCCACTGAGCAGGTGTGTGATCCTCGGACAAGCTACTGAACCTCTCTGAACCCCCGCCTCCTTACCTACCAAAGTTTGATTGGTTGTGGGTGGATTGCACAAAAAAATACAGGCAGAGTGCTCAGCACTCAGTAGCTCAAGAAGTCTTTTTTTTTTTTTTTTTTTTTTTTTGAGAAAGTCTCTCTATGTCAACCAGGCTGGCGTGCAGTGGTGCAATAGCTCACTGCAACTTCTACCTCCTGGATTCAAATGATTCTCCTGCTTCAGCCTCCTGAGTAGCTGGGATTACAGGTGCACACCACCATGCCTGGCTAATTTTTGTATTTTTAGTAGAGGCAGGGTTTCAGCATGTTGGCCAGACTGGTCTCCAATTCCTGACCTCAAGTGATCCACCCTCCTAGGCTTCCCAAAGTTCTGGGATTATAAACATGAGCCACTGCATCTGGCCAGGAAGACTTTACAGTCCTTACTGCAGAGAGGCAAGGAAAAGAAGTACAGAGGAGGTAAGGTATAAAAGAAACAGACAGCTTATGACAGAACATCATCACCTAATTTTCAAAAACTGTTTAAGTTTCTGTCTTTCATGTCTTACTGTGTGACTTTAGACAAGCAACTTTACTCCTTTATGCTTTATTTTCTTTAATTCATAGGGATAAATAATACCATCTACTTCTTATGGTTATTTTGAGGATTAAATGAAATATGGCACATATAAAATATTTAGGACAGTGTCCAGTATGTGGTCAATGCGCAATGTGTGTTATTATCATCATCGCTCTGTGTTATTGTCATAGTATTATCATCCTTTGTCCACAATCCACTGCTTCTCCCTTTCCTCCTACTCAGTTCTACTCTCCTTTTCCTGTCGTGAGCCATTGAAATGAAAGATCATGGCTATCAGACAATGACTACCTACTCTTCTGCAGGTTCAGGAATGTTCTTCACTTTTTTTAAACTCCTTTTCCTGTCTTGAGCCATTGAAATGAAAGATCATGGCTATCAGACAATGACCACCTACTGTTCTGCAGGTTCAGGAAGTGTTCTTCGCTTTTTTTAAACTCCTTTTCCTGTCTTGAGCCATTGAAATGAAAGATCATGGCTATCAGACAATGACCACCTACTCTTCTGCAGGTTCAGGAAGTGTTCTTGGCTTTTTCTAAATTCCAACAGTGCCTATTACCTGAGCTTTTTACTTGACAAGTTATCGTGAAGAGCCTTGTGATGGCTTTTTTTTTTTTGTTTTTAGACAGAATCTCACTCTTGTCCTCCAGGTTGGAGTGCAGTGGTGCGATCTTGGCTCACTGCAACCTATGCCTTCTGGGTTTAAGCAAGATTCTCGTGCCTCAGCCTCCCAAGCAGCAGGGATTACAGGTACCCACCCCCACACCCGGCTAATTTCTTTTGTATCTTTAGTAGAGATGGTGTTTACGTTGTCAGTCAGGCTGGTCTTGAACTCCTGACCTCAGGTGATCCGCCCACCTCAGCCTCCCAAAGTGCTGGGGTTACAGGTGTGAGCCCCTGCACCTGGCCCTTGTGATGGCTTTTCTGTCATTTTCTGAAGTGGATATTTCAATCTTTCACTGTGAGTCTGTGATTTTATTATGATTATCTCTAAACAGGCACTAAAATCATGGATGGGGAAGAACATAGCTAAGGGCTTTTGTTTTTGATAGACCTTAGCTGCCCAGCTCAGGGGCAAACCTATCACTTGGCACCACTGCTTCCTGAAGGAGAGGGAGGAGGAGAACTATTAATGAGGTTTTGAGTACTGAGCTCACACATTAACTGTTGGGGATATAAAACTCAATATGATATCTACACTTGCCTTTAGGATGCTTATAGCTTAATGGAAAATATGGACAATAAAAAGACAATTGTATCTTTGTAAGTATAGGGTGGTAGGGGTACATAGGAGGGGCTTGAGTTGGGCATGGGATACCCAAGAAGTGGGAGCAAACCAGAGACCTAAAGAATTAAGCAGCAACGGACCTAAGGCAGGCCTGATGCCTAGGGCTGCTGAGAGAGGTTCTGCCTGGATATTGATTTCTTTATACAGCCACACAGTAAAAAATTCTGAATGTTCTGAGATTTTCCCCAGTTCTATTATACCAGGCTGTTTAACACGGACATAGCCAGGGTTTCTGCACACAGGAGACCAGCAAACGTGAGTTCCATGCCCAGTGGAATCTGCTCTTCAAGCCACTGTATTGTCAGCCAACCCTGTGGAACTGGAATCCAGGGAATATGTATGGGGCGCTTGCTCCAAGAGCTACTGCGCACATCTCTTCCCAACTCTGTATTCAGTGATGTTGTGTTGGTAACTTGCTATTGGTCATAATGGGAGTATTTATAGCATGGAATAATTTCCATGTAGCAAATGCTACACAGCAGGATTTTTTTTTTCTTCCCCAAGCTGGTTGTTAAAATACTGACCAGCACTTGACTGTGTAGACCTCTAATTGGAAGCTTTCTCTGCTGCCTCCTGCAAGATGTAACCAACTTCATAGGTCTCTGTATCTTTTTCCATGACAGAAACTTGAATCCACTGTATTGAACACTGATTCTACATCACTTTGAATCTTCTGGGCCCCTTTATACTCTAGCTACTGTTGCGAGGGCCAGTTCTGCACAGACTTTGGTCAACTTCATGTATGTGCAAGATGGCAGTTCCTTGGGACCCGCCTGTACCTCTGCTTCACCCAGATGTATCTCTGATGTGAGAGTAGGGCATCCCATTCACATGCATGCACAACCTGAAAATAATGGGAGTTAGTGCTTTGGGGCCACCCTTGACTGATGGGGAGCGACTGTCAATGACAAATGCTTCCCTGCTTAGTTTTTCAGGAAGACAGTTCTGAGTTGCATTTTCTTACTTTTCTCAGGGATTGGGATCAAACACGTCACTTCACTAACAGCAGCAGCTGCCTTTGATAACCCATCCTTCCTTCCTTTTCCAAATGCTCTTCTTCTCCCTCACTTTTTCTCTTTGGGATAATTCCTCAAATTAGTTCCTGCACAGAAGCTTGTATCCCAGGCTCTGATTTGAGGAGATCCCAAGCTAAATGTTGACATTTGTCCATCAATCATGTGACTGTCCTATTGTGCAAGTCACAGTCTAAAATGTAAGTATGCTGGTGATGGAGAACCCGGTCAAGCTGAACTTCATCTTTGAAGCCTTTCTTGGTGTTTGCCCCAGATCTGGTAATGTTTTGCTCCCAGGAAAGCTGTGAAAGCACTCTCCACATTGCTCTGTAATTATGAAATAAGTTTAAACATCAAATCTCTCCCTACTCCAGGCTCTCAACATTAAGACAAAGGGGCTTTGCTGTCTTTACCTGACAACATCCCCTAGCACAGAGTAGGTGACAGACTTTTTGATAAGTGAATAAAGAAGTCACTTTAAAGAACTTTTAAGCACATCTGGGAAGAATTCATTCATTCAACACTTATTACTGGGGGGACAATGGTGAAATGAGTTCTTGGTATGAGCCAAGACCTTGCAAAATCAGGAGTGATGGTGAAGTGAACCTCAAACAGCAAGAAAGGTTTAGGTAAGGACACCTAAAAAAATTAGGCAAGGGTAAGTAAAAATTTAAGTCTGTAGTAAATGTAAGCCTAAACCTCCTAGATCCAACAGAATGCCTGGAATGTCAAGGAGAGATGCAAAAGTTATTGACTATTTTTAATGGCTATTTTTTTAAAAGCATATTTCTCAACCCTGCAGGCCTATGATAAGCTTATAAACACTTCTGAGGAAGCACAAACCTAGGTGATGAAAGTTAGAGAGAGTGAGTCATATTTGCAAAGCAAATGCCGTATGATGCTGTAACACAACAAACCTACATTGCATCTAATGATATAAACAGAATAATGATGCAGGGAAGGCAGCCAAGCTAGAAAATAAAACAAGGAAAGTCTACCTGTGAATAATGGTGCAACAGAGGACACTTAAAAACAGCAGCCAGGTGGAAACCTGAAGCAGGAAAACAATCACATAAAAATTGATCTGAACAGAAAAATGACCTCAGCAGGGGTGGCAAGGCTACTCCATGTTTGCACTCAGAAGCTTCCTTCAGGGAACTTCTGAAAAAACCTCCTTGTCAAATTTTTAAGTGTAAAAAATAAGGTTAGAATCTTGGCAAAAAGAAAAGGTCAGCGAGAATCACTTCAGGCATCTCCTCTCAGCTATTGCTTTTTCTTTCTTGATTTTGCTTCAATTTCTTTTCTTCTTTGAAGACAATCAAGTTACGCCAACGAGTTTAATACATTTCAAATTCTTTTCTTCTTTGAAGACAATCAAGGCATGTCAACAAACTTAATGTTCTCCTTATTTTTCTTGTAGCCATAAGAAAATTACTGCAAGATTTGGTGTATCTAAAACATCCAATTTCTTTACAGGTTGCCAACAAGTGGCATACAAATAATGCCCAATATATTGATAGATAGGGGATGGCTTATAAGGGTCTTTCCTAACCACATTAGGCAGAGTTGAGGTCCTCTTATTTGACACTGTTATTTCTTATGAACTTCTCTCCTTACTGAGATTGCAACACTATATTTTAATCATTGGTTTATATTTCTACTTTACCACCAGTTTTTTTTCCCTTGAGGTATTTTGATTTTCTAACTCTTCAGGGCATTGTCCTAGGCTTGGTATAAGTAGTAGGTGTTCAATGAAGACAAATACGCTTATAGATGAATGAGAAAAATGAAGTGCAACCATGTGTAAATTGAAAAAAAAATTTTCTTATATAAAAATAGGGGCCAAGGAAGGAATCCGTATGCTGCCTAAACAATATTTAAAGCACATTTCTTGGCCCAAAGTACTTATATTAGAAAGGAAAAAATGCTCTAAATTTTTGCCTAGGGAATTTATAAAGTGTTACAGATTGAATGATTGTTTCCCCCAAATTCATATGTTGAAGCCTTGAACCCCAATGCAATGGTTAGAGATGGAGGCTTTGGGATGTATGGGAGGCATTTAGGGTAGATGAGGTCATAATGGCAGGGCCCCCATGATGGGATTAGTGCTCTTTAAGAAGAGACTCCACAGAATGAGAGGACAGTCTACAAGCCAGAAAGAGCCCTTAGGAGGAACCAAATCAGCTGACACTTTGATTTTGAAATTCCCAGTCTCCAAAACCGTGAGAAGCAAATTTCTATTGTTTACACCATTCAGTCTATGATACTTTGTTATGACAGCCTGGGAAGACTAATACAGGAAGGAAATAAAGCAATAAGCTAAAAATCATGCTAAAAGTAAAAACCATTAAAAAAGAAGCAAGATGTAAATGAAACCTCAGAACAGACAAACCTTACATGGATACACCCTTGGTGCCTTTAATGAAAAAAAAAAAGGCAAATCAATAACACCAGGAATAAAATAGAGGAGTGTAAAATAATACATACAGAAGTATTCATTGTTTATGTGTTAAGTTGGTGCAAAAGTAACTGCAGTTTCTGTCATTATTTTTAATGGCAGAAACCACAATGACTTTGGCACCAACCTAATAATTTTAAATATCAGGTGGCACTGAATGATCATTTCTAAAAATAGAAAAACACCCAAGGTGGTCTCCAAAGAAGCAGAATTTCCAAGTCTAGATAGGGTGGTTGTACCCAATATCTCTATAAGATATCTGGGACTGTTTTTTCCCATTTTTGTATACCTAGTCCAGTCCAATGCTTGGCTTTAGAATAGGTCTTCGGTAACTAGTAGTGCTATCATTATTTTTAGTATCTATTATAGGTGTTATGTATATTAATTTTCACCCTCAGAAACTCAGGCTCAGCAAGACTGTATTATATATAATAACTACCTATTGCAAAGTGTATTACCAAAATTATTTTAAGAAGCCAAATGCATTTTCAAGCCTTGAACTCAAAATGAAAAAATAACCAAAAGCAAATCAAAGGTGGAGCTTACATAGCAGGGGGGAAATGTCATATTTTCTGTGTGCTTGTCATACAGCTATTGTCAGTCATCCCAAAGGTACAGGTGAGAAAACTCCAGTGAGCTTATGTTTCTTGGTGAATTCTCATTTATTAAATGAGATCTGAAATTAAACTCAGGAGATGTCTATTAAAAACAAAGATGCATTATTCTCAAAGAAATTTTTAAGGAAGGGAATGCCACACATTAAAAGCATTATCTATTATAAGAGTATAAGGTATAATCTTTCTCCTCAGTTCAAGTGATTCTCCTGCTTTAGTCTCCCGTGTAGCTGGGATTACAGGAGTGTACTGCCACTCCCAGCTAGGTTTTTGTGGGATTTTTAGTGGGGACGGGGTTTCACCATGTTGTCCAGGCTAGTCTCGAACTTCTGACCTCAGTTGATCCAGCCCCCTGGTCTCCCAAAGTGCTGGGATTACAGGCATGAGCCACCACACCTGGGCTTTTTATTCCTTTGATTTATTTATTTGCTTTGTTAGCACTTCTTCTGGTAGGGGCCATCCTTATCTTGTATAGCCTGTTGAGGGTCTTACATTGTTTTACTAAATATAATATTGTTTGGCATTTAAATTCCCTTTTAAATTATTTAAAATTGGTTTTGGTTTTACTTCTATTTTAAAGCATTTATTGGATTAAGAAAAAAACTTAGTGACTAAATAAAAAAATAGCTGCTGAGGGAGAGATCCAAGATGGCCAATTAGCAACAGCTCAGGAATGTAGCTCCCAGTGAAAGCGCAGAGAACGAGTGGACGCCGCACTTTCCGACGAATTTTTGTTGCCCACAGACTGGGAGATTCCCGGCAGAGGAGCCACACGG